>NDGM011152218.1:0-11307 GCA_002564305.1 Octomys mimax | reverse complement strand
TGGGTCCATCCATCCATCTAACCTCATTCCCTACCTGCAATGCCCTACTATGGCTGTGAGTACAGCCAGTCTCTGGGGACCTAGGAGTCAGGTACCTGCAGGAGGAGGCATGGCAGTGACCTGGAGGCAGGCAGACCATGCCCCAAGACTCCAAGAGGCCAGGAAAGGGTGCTGTAGCAATGGGCCACCAGAGGGGGGTGGTGGGCAGCTCCACCACATCTGCTGGCCTGGGATCTTCTGGTCTGCACAGAAGTGGAAAACAGGCTGGCAGGACACAGAGTACCAGCTGCATGTGACTCCCATGCCTCAGAGCCCTGGAGGGTCTTGTTCTATGCCCACCTCCACCGGGCGGCCTTCCCTGACAGCGCTGGCTCCCCTACCATTCTCTCACCAGAGTCCCTCTGCACCCCAGGTTAGACCACATAAAGATCTCCACAGGCAGGGGAGTTCAGGAGCAGCAGTGGGTCTGGGCTCAGCCGCCCACCCAGCTGGCATGCCCCTGAGGAGGCCACCCTGACAGTAGATAGAGGCCTGATCTACACCCACATCTCTCCGTCATGGCTTCCTTGCCCCTGTAAAAGCTCTTAAAGGGAGAATTCATTGTTTTGCCTCTGGAAAATTTTGACTATGAGAAATTAACTTAATTTACAATTGCTAAAAACACAAAAGGAAATATGAATAGAAAAAAATTATAATCTCTAAGTTGTTCAGGGTTCTGCAATCTAGTTGGAAAACATTGAGAAGTAAAGGGAAAAACTACCCCACCAATTGTTCACAAATATAATGAACTGTTTTCTTATTTTAAATCCAGAAGTGATGCAGACACCATGTTAGTTTCCATAGACCTTTAATTACATCTTCATGTGTCTTGATTTTGCTGTGCTCTTTGTGTTCTGCAGGCAATGTTCCCCTTCATTCCATGTCGAAGTTTCTGGAAGGCCAGCAAACGCTTGGAGGCCTGGCCTGGTGCCCAGCACTGGCCAGCCCAGAGCCAGGCCCCAACTGGGGCTCTGAGCAGAGGCTGCAGCACTGGGCCCACTTTGGGGTGGGGGCAGGGGTGGGGAGCAGTGGTTTGGAGCACTTGCCTACTTGGGGTGATGTTCACATTCTGCTACTTCCTGGGATCCCACTGCTGCCAGGGCTCTCCAGGTGTCCTGTTTCTACCCCAAGAGCCAGGTGTGCAGTCTCAGCGACTGCCACCTCCTCATGGTTGCACTAGAGTTGGGGGTGCCACCATGGCCCTCTGGGGCTGCTGATTTAGCCCTGCCCTGGGGCCAGAGCTGCCATCAGGAAGCTGTCAGGACAACCCCCCTCCCCAGGGCCAGCCAGGTAGTAGGGGTGCCAGGAATAGGGATCCAGGCAATTGCAGGGTGTACTTTCAGTGACCAAAGAAGCCATAAGGAAGAGGCCATGGGCAGGAGGGGCTGGGCTGGCCCCTGGAGGAGGGCCCTGCCAACCTTCTCATCCTGGGTGTGTGGAATGCTCCCCAGTGCTTGTCTGAGGTCCTCATGTCCTCGGACACCCAAGAACCTGGATAATGTTGTGGGGGAAGGTACAAGTCTGGTGGCCCAGAACCCACAAAAGGGAAGCAGGGCCCAGCCAGCCTGGGGAGGCCAGGAAGGAGTCTTCTACAGGTTCTTGGGATTGGGGGCCAGGGTGGGTAGGAGTCTCTCAGTGCATCCCCTGAGGACTCCAGGGTGGCAGCCAGTCTCATCTACATCCAGGGAAGCTGAGGCTGAGGGTGCCTGGGAAGGCCAGCCAGCCCTAATTCCCCCCGCCCCCCCGCGCGCGCACGCACACACACACATCTAGAGCCCTTCGCTAGGTCTGAGCTGCACCCCAGAGGGCCGTGGGCAGGCAGGTGGCTGGCTCTCAGAGGCTGGTCCAGGAGGGCTGCAGGTGGGAGTCCCTGGAGGCGTCGTGTACAGAGAAGGCCCCAGGGTGGGGAAGGGAGCTGCAGCCCCTAGATGGTGTAGGGGCCTGGGAGGGAGGGAGGCTGTAGGTGCCTTCTGGTCACTCCCCTCTGCGGGCTTCACAGGTTCCCACTCAGCCTTTCCTGCCAGCTGCCTTCACTCTCTTCCTCCCAGCCTCTGGGGGTCTGTGGGCACCTGTGTGGCTGACCCACGGAGGTGGGTGTAGACACTTCCCAGCCCCAGGGGATTGTGGCGGCTTCCAGATCCCCACAGCTCCAGAACTGCTCGCAGCACCCCACAATCCCACGCCACACCCTCTCTGGCTGTCCCTCACGGTCCCAACCAGAGAGTCACCCCAGTCCTTGGGAAGTCGCGCCCCATCCTGGGGGCGGCTGGAGGCGAGCTCCGCATGAGCCTAGGCTGAAGGAGTTACTCGCACTGTCACAGGCGATATCTTTTCTAGGTCCCAAATCCTCAGTGAGCTACCTTGTGTTCTCTACCCGGGGTCTGGCTGCCGCAGGAAGGGCCCCATGATATCGCGTCTGCGCAGGGTACCTCCTGTGTCACGTCCAGGGCCCCGAAGGGCTGCGGCAAGCGCGTCAATCAACCCCGCTGGCTCAGAGAGCGGGGATCGAGCCCCAGCAGGGCTGTGTGCCAGATTGGCTCTGTCTCCGTGCTCCCCGGCCCTCAGGACTGGGTTCCAGGAGCTTCCGGGCGGGGCAAGTGAAAATGCACGTAGCGCTGACATTGGCGCTGGGACCGTAATGCTGCGGTTTCAGCAATTTTTGTTCGGTTGGTAGCAGAATCCCCCCCACCCCCATCTACAACTTCTGGGCATGAGGTGGCCGGCCACTTTATGCCACAGAACACCTGCTGCCCTTACCAAGGCGCGACAGAAACAGCGAGAGGGCCCAGGCGGCGCACGCCTGTCAATGCAACTACTGAGGAGGCTGAGGCAGAAGGATCACAAAGTAGTGAGACCCTGTCGCTCAACAAAACTTTAAGGGGGTGGGGCTTGGGCTACAGCTCTGTGGCAAAGCACCCGCCACTTGCAAGTGCGTGCGGCCCCCGGGTTCCATTCTTAAGTACGGTAAACAAAACCAAACCAAAACTAAACCAAAAGGCCAGAGACAGAGAGCAGAAGATCTAGGAGCAGTCGTTGGGGGGCGGAGCGCAGGTGAGGGAGCTCCAGGAGATCCGGAGGGCGGGCTCCCCCCAGAGGTCGTGGGCCCTCGGGAGGGGACGCCCAGGCTCCGAGAGCAGGTGCCCGTGCAATAGATCGCGGTCCCTCCCCCAGCCGGGGCCCCTGGCGTCCCCTGGGCAGCGCGAGAACACCGTGCTCCAGCCTCGGCTTTGCCACGGACATCTTCAGAGAAGTCGTGTTTTTAGGCTCGAACTGGCTGTGTCCCTCCCGAGTTCTGGCTTTCCTGAAGCCACCTGATGTCCTTCGGGGATGGAGTCGTTTGTAGCCCCACGCCAGACCCAGAGCCACCGAGGGGCCCGGTCCTCCCGCCGAGCTAGTGCTCTTGCCAGCCTGGGCAACAGGTCCCCGAGCACGGTGTGCACGAGGCGCCGGCGCGTGTCCCACGGCTCATCCCGCCGGGTGTCTCCCGGGAAGCGCCAGCTCCCCACGGCTACAGCGCGCGGCCAAGCGGTGGTCACAAGGCACACCGCTTCCTCTCCGCAACACGTCCAGCTGCGACGCCCTCATTGGCCGAGGGCCCAAACGCTAGCCATTGGTCCACAGCCTCAATTTACATAGACTGCTCTGACCCAATCCGCGCGCAGCAGCTACTTAACATGCACAGCGGCCGCCAGTCAGGGAGCGCGGGGGCCGGGCCACCACGTGCTGTTGCTAAGCTTAGGCTTCTAAATTGTTACTATCGCGGCCGGCCTATCCCAGGCGAGCTTCTCATCTGTCAACATTCTCGGTCCGGCCCGAGACGTCCGGACCATCTCCATTGGCCAGGATCCAGGCGAGAGCCCGCCTCCAGGGCCTCGGCGCCGGCTCCCATTGGATTTACCGGCCGCCGCTCTCCCTTATGTGTCAATTTGAGGGCCAGAGGCGGAGGGTGGCGGCTGAGCTTAGGAGTCCGCTAGTCTGGCAAGTGAGCAGCGGGGCGCGTGTGGCTGGCAGCAGCGGAGCCGGCCGGAGCGCGCCGCGCAGCAGCTGCCTCCGTCCTGGGCGCGGGCGGCAGGATGGAGCTGAACTCCCTGCTGCTGTTGCTGGAGGCAGCCGAGTACCTAGAGCGCCGGGACCGAGGTAGTCCGCGCGTCTTTGTGCACGGGTGGGCGGCGGGCGCTGAGCGGGTGGGGACCGCTGACCGCGCCGTCTGTCCGCAGAGGCCGAGCACGGCTACGCCTCGGTGCTCCCCTTCGACGGTGACTTCACCAGGAAGAAAACAAAGGCGGTCGGCCTGGTGCGCAAGGCCCCGAACAACAGGTACCACCCCCGCGCCGCCCGGCCTCGCGTAGCCCCACCGTGCCCCCCGCGCCCGCTCCAACCTGTGTCCCGGCGGCCGGCCTGGAGGAGGCGCACCGGCCCCGCCCGCCCCGCCCGCGCGTCGCCATCTTCCCGCGGCCGCGCCTCCGCCGCCGTAAACAGTGCCACGCGTACAGCGCCCGCGCCCGCCCCGGGGCGCCGCCGACCTCCCTAGGCAGTGGGTGCGTTGTCAGCGGCCACGGGTCGGAGTCCTGGGCCCGGTGACCCTGAGGCCTCGGGTGGCCCTGAGCTCTCTCCCTGTTCCGGGCCCTGTGTCTCTGCTCGCACCCCACCCCAGGAGTCCAGACAAAGACCCCTCCCTGTCCCCACCGGCCTGCGGGCCCCAGACCGTGGAGCTCCAGCCACAAGTGCAGAGTACCCCTGTTTGGGGCCTAGGCCTTTGGTGTGGTGAGAGGAGGGGCAGGCTGCAGATTCTTCTTGGCCAGCTACCCTTTTGGTGCTCTGGACCTTGTAGTTAAGAGTTTGCAAGCCCCGAAACTTCTGGTGCACGCTCAGTCCTGGTGGGACCTGGTTCTCTGGGCTGGGTCTTCCTGAGGCTCCACTCTTCTAGCTCCTGCCAGGGCCACCGAAAGCTGGGCACTGTCCAGGGGCCCGCCTTGGCCCAGCCCCTCCTGTGTTCCCCAGCTGGAGCTGGGCTGACTGGGGGCTTTAGGGCCCCTTGGCAGAGGGTGTGGCTCATTCCTGTGGCTGCCTGTTCTTGGGAAACAGAGAGGCTGGCACGGGGACCCAGGTCTGTGGCGTCCGAAGCCTGGCAAAGAATTGGTTGAGCCTCACCACTCTGGTGCCCTGCTGGAAACGTTTGCAGGAGGACAGAGTGTGTTGGGACTACACTGCCTGGGGCCTCCATGGTGAGCTGGCCAGACCCCTGCTTGTGCTGTTCCTGGGCGCCAGGGTGTGGAGTGCACTCAGTGACCAGCAGGGTCAAGTGAAGGCTCTGTGAGTGCCACCTGCACACCCGCCCCCCCAGGAGCTAATCTATACTCTGGCTCCTCCAAGGAAGGATTGTTTTTCTCCATTTTACAGCTCGGGAAATTGAGGTCTAGAAGGTCAGGTGATTTACTTGGGGCTAGTCAACAGTTTCCTGACGCCCAGGGTCTTGGGCTCTCACATTCTGCTGGAGTGTGAGTGACTGCGCAGACAAGCCTAGCCAGAGCATACCTCCCCTGCAGTGGGCCCAGCTCCCCTGGCTGTCACCACCTTCCAGGCTGTTTCCAGCCAGCCCAGACAAGGTCCTGGGACCCTGACATGACAAGGCAGCCCCATAGCTGTGAGGCTTCTGTATTCTGCCAGTGCTAGGGACAGGCACAGTGGGCCCTGGTGTGAGGTGAGCAGGAGCAGGAGCCACAGGGTAGGGTTAGGAAGCCCTCTAGGGACAGGCACAGTGGGCCCTGGTGTGAGGTGAGCAGGAGCAGGAGCCATGGGGTAGGGTTAGGAAGCCCTCTGGGTTGTGGCTCAGCAGAAGGAGTCAGGCTCTCTGAGATTTCCTGGCTCTCTGGGCCCAAGTGATGCCAGGAAAGCACTTGGTACAGTTGGCCAGGGCTTGGCCTACCTCTCCTTAGGGACAAGTCTCTTGCAGGGGTCCTAGACTCAGAAGGATCTCCCCATCAAGGTAGGGTGCCACTGTTCCAGGGAGTGGGTGGGCTTTCCAATGCTGAAGGGTACCTGCTGACCCTAGCAGCCTTTGTAAGCCAGCAGTTCCTATGGACCACATGGCGAGGCTGTGGCTTGGGCTGACGGGCAGTCCCCGGCAGGCCAAGAGGAACATCAGCAGTATCCTTTATGGCTCTGACTGGTCCTAGCAGAAGTTCCAAAGCTCTTTACCCAGCCCATGTGACCAGCAGGTCCCTGCACAGGAAGAACCCAGAGCTAGGAGGTCTGGTGGGAAGAGGGCCCTGGGTAGTCAGCCAGGCAAGGGAAAGACATTGGGGGCAGCAGGCAGTGCCTGGGAAGCGGTAGTCTTGGTTTACCCTGAGGTGGCCTGAGCCCTTTGCTCACGTGTACAGCAGTCTTGGAGGGCTGGGCACCCTAACTGGCCTGTGGAGTCCCCTCTGGACTGGGAAGGTGACCTGAAAATACCAGGGCAAGCTACCTGAGTGGGCCTAGCTGTAATGGGGCTCAGCATTCTGCACCCCTGTCTGAATGGACCAGATTGGCAAGGCGGCTGTCCCCGGGAGACTTAATCTTGGGTCCTCACTGGCCAGTCCTGCCAGAAGGTGACCCCTGGGGGAGGTAAGAGGGCCTCAGTATCCCTCCCGTGCCATTGGGGGTCTGCCTGTCTGAAGTTCTACAGGGTGGGCTGCAAGCTGCAGCTCTGAGCTCGGTGGTGTGGCTGTGGGAACAATGTCCTGTGTCCTGAAGGCTGGCCTCAGGGGTGGGCATCTGGGCGGCTCCCTGCCAGCCAGAGGCCTCCCCTCCCCCCACCTCTTGAGGTGGCCTCCTTTCCGCTCCATCTCTGCTCTCTATGTGCTCGCCCTTCCTACAGTTGGCAACAGCCTGGGCCCCCAACCTGTCTGGCTGCCCTCTGTGGGGGCGTCCAGCCCTTGAGCATGGCTTTCACTGTCTGGGCTCTGGTGCTGGGCCTCTTAGTGAGCCTCATTTTTCTGTCTCTCTGAACAGGTCTTCACACAACGAGCTAGAAAAACACAGGTAAGTGGCCCTTATCCCCGCCTGGCCCCATCTGCAGAGGGGACGCTATGACTGGCCTTCCTGGTAGTGGGAGAGCTGCCTGTGTCTTTGGTGTCTATGTGCAGGTGTTCTCAGGCTGGCAGGCAGATGCAGGGGCCCAAGTGTGCTCTTGGACCCTCAGACTGGGCCAGGGACTTGGAATAGGTCCCTTGATGCTAGTGGCAGTCATGGCCAGCTGCCTGGAGATGATGTGCGTTGTAATGTCTGAACCCCTCTGCACCAAGCAGCAGAACCCCTGGTCTCTGTGCCTTCTAACTAGGTGTGCTGGAGTCTTCTGCCTGGGGCAGGGCAGGAAGCACTAAAGGGTAGCAGCTCCCTCTAGGATACAGGAAGCCCCAGGAGTGCTAGGCAAAAGCTCTCTCCTGGCCTCTGCTCCAGCCTGCGATGGATTTGTTCTTTCCTGCCTTCATAGTGGGCAGGTCTACACCCTGGTCTTGCTGGGAAGGTTTGGAGCTTGGCCACGTCCCCCCTCCTCTTCCCTTCTTGTCTGCACCCACTTCCGCTCCCCTGGGATGTGATTTGTGCCTCTGGCTAAAGCACGCAGCTACAGGGATGGAACACGGTGTTCCCTGAGGGCTTGCACTTCCTGCACTGGTCCCATGTGTTAGGGGGCTTCCTGCAAGGCTGTGGAACTGGGGGGTGGTGCCAGGCAGGCCTGGGGTTGCTCTAAGGTCAGACCAGCCTGGCCTTGAATAAAACCCAAGAACTAGGTAGGCTCAGGGTATTCCGAGAGAGCTTCTTGGAAGTGGAGTCTGACAGGTGGGTGGTGCCCTGGAGGGAGGGTGGGTGTGATCTCTGATCCTGACCTGGGTAGCTGCCCTTTGACCTCAGTGTGAGTCTGCGCCATCTTGGAGTCAGAGCTGACACAGGGTTTCCTGGGACCCTTTGAGATAGAGAAGGGGTGGCAGGGTGGCCAGAGGGTCTTTGAGGTGCCCCAGCTCAGCACCAGGTCTCCATTCCTGGCTGGCTGAGGTGCAGGTGTGGGGAGCTTGCATCTTGGGGCCCTGGCAGAGATGAAGGTCTTGGCTGGGCCACTGCCGATGCTTCTGCTTGGCTGCTGGCTGCAGGGGCAGCTGGGAGCTCCCTGAGGAAGGAAGGAAGTGCCCAGCCAGGCCCAGATGCTGTCTCCCCTGGAGCTGCACACTCGTCCTGGCCTGGGCCCTGGGGCTTCCCCTTGTGGTGTGCTGAGCCCCTGGTCCAGTTCCTCCCTCCCTGAGCACTGGTGTGGACTCACAGCTGTAGCAGGGCTGCCAAGGTCAGTGTTTGACTGTCGCTTCTTCTGCAGTGGCCCCAGGTTCTGCCCTGAGGATACTGGGGAGGGAGTGCTGGCTGTCTTCCTGGCCCTCAGCGCCCCTTGGAGGACCAGAGCATGTCCCAGCAGCCAGGCTCACGTCCTCAGTTAGGTTCTTGCTCCCTTCTGAGCATCGAGCCAGTTGTCCCAAGGTGTGACCTTCCTGCCTTGTGTCCTCAGCTTTCTGCTAGGGGCTTCAGCCCCATGGAGCCCCTCAGGGAATGTAAATTAGCAACAGCCACAAGATGCAGGTGAACACATACGAGGGTGAGCTGCTTGCTCACCACCCCCAACACACACATCCTGTGCATTTCTTCACTGCCTCATCTCTGGAAGCCTAGATTCTGCCATCCCTTGGGTACTGGGGGACCCTCTGGGCCTTCCAAGGAGCCTGCTTTGTGGTGGTAAGCGGCGGGGTGATCAGGCAGAAGGATACAGGGGTCCAACAGCACACCCACCCCTAGCCATGCAAGCCTCCTTCAGGAGTTTAGGAGCAAGCTCCTTAAATGGGCAGGGACAGCCGAGGGGTAATGGCAGAAGACTGGGGTATTGCAGTGGCTGTAGGGAAGACATTTTGGTGACAGCACAGTGCTACCTGGGTTGAGATGGGTGCCCCCTCCCCGACCTTGCATCTCTTAAGCAGCCATTGGCAGAGCCAGTTCCAGGCCTTTGCCCCAGGTAGCCTATCATAGCCACTGCCCAGGGCAGGGTGCCAGGATGGCCTGTGTAGCCTGCAGCCCTGGCCGTGTGCTGTCCCAGGGTTGGGCCAACATGGAATCTTAAACACTGCACAAGCTTGGTCAAGTGGCCTTATTCTTCTTGAGAAATGACTTTTTCTCAAGTGTTGTACATATTGCCCCCACGGCACACCACCGCAGCCATGGTGCCCCTGGGATGAGGAGGATATTGTTATTTACTGCCCTGCACCTTGGCGCTTCAGGTAGCCCCACGTAAGTGTGCCCTGCCCATGCCCATGCCCCCTCCCTGGGCTCCCATCCTGGAGGTTGCTCTGAGGTTCTGGAGCTGGCCCTCTGCAGGAAGCCTTGTTGAGTGTGGTCCCACACCCCTGGGCATGGTTTTGTATGACCCGCGCCTTAGGTCCTACACCAGCTAATGGTCTGAGCTGATGTGACTTTCACAGCTACAGCTGTGTGTGAAGGTGCACGCCTGTAATCCAGCACTTGGAAGGCTGAGGCAGGAAGATCATTGTCAGTTTGAGACCAGCCTGGGCTACAAAGTGAGCACGAGGCCAGCCTGAACTGCATAGTGACACCCGGTCTCAAAAAGACAAAACAAAAAAAACAAACACAGCTAGGCCAGCAGCTCTTCTGCCATGCAGACTGATGCCCCCGTTTGCTGGCCAGTTGAGTACCAGCAGCCTTTTCAACTTTTACAAAGGGGAAAACGAGTGTGTTCTGGTTTACATTTTTATTTCTTTGAGTGCTTATGAGATGGAGCCAGTTTTTATTTGCCCTTTGGATGATACAGCCTGCTGTTTGTGTCGTTTGCCTGTTGTTACACAGGAGTGTTGCTTTTCCCTTTCGGTGTATGAGCTCAAGGTACCATGGGCACCAGCTGTCTTCTGCATGTATTGTAGATGGTTTTTTTGCCATCATTTTGTCTGTTAGCTATATTTTTTTTTTCTTGTACAATTGTGTCCTCTGATTGTAATAGTATTCTGTGGGTTTTTTAAGCATAGAAAACAAGCAAATACAGAAAAGAACAAAGCTAAGGAGATAAACATTACCAGTATGTGCCCCCCCCCCCAGATGTAGGATCCCTGTACTTTGTTGGTGTTCCCTGGAGTCTCTTGTGTACATCTGTTGTTTTATTTTTTAAACAAATTTGGATCACCTGTCACATATGTGGTTCTGTATCCTGATTCTTTTCACTTAACATTATGATGTGGAAATGTAATGCACCAAAATGGCAATGCAGGTGTGTAGGGGTGATAGCATGTATGGCTGTTTTTATTCTTTGTATATTTTAGTATTATCATAAAGGTTTTGCTGAAATCACTATTTGCTATGTCATGATTGGGCCAGGGGAGGAGGTTCCTGGTAGCACCTCCATTTGTAAACTTGGTCCTGGTGGTGGCTTCAGGACAGTGGGGATCCATCTTGGGAGGGCCCCTCTCCCTAAGTGGAGAGCTTTGTTCCCCTGCCCAGCTCAATGTCCGGCTCCTTTAGTTCCTGGGTGTGGGGGCCTTTTCTCCATGGAAAGGAGGAGGCCAAGGTTCTGGGCATTCTGGGTAGTCTTGCCCAGACCCCACCTAGCCCAGCACAGCCACAGTCCTGTGCCCTACAAGTTCTTCTTAAGGTCTACTTAAGTTAATCCAGAACCTCTGGCTTTCCAGGTGCTATAGGCTGGGACACTGGGCCAAAAGGTACTTGGCTATGAAAGGTGTGGGGTGGATGCACTAGCAGAGAGTAACCCAGAATCACAAGTCCTTCTCACACCTCTCTCTATACCCAGTGGCTCCTCCTCCCTGGGCCTTGGGCTTCTCTTTCTTCCAAAAGGTGGCTGTTCCTGCCACTGTCCTCCAGGGTCACTCTAGGACCAAAGGAGGCCATGGGTTTGCAGGGGCTCTGCAACTAGGGAGCAGATCTGGAAAGGGGAGAGGAGCGCAGGGAAGTGCTGACCGTGGCAGGGCTGTTGGGCAAGAGATATTTACAAGTCTGAAAACATATTCTTATCCCTGACTTGGCAGGCCTGCTCCTAGGGATTTTTTCTAAGTGAGTGTGCTGGGTTTAGAAGCAGGGCCAGGGTCTGCTGTGGGGTGTCATGCATGCCCTGGAGAGGTTGCCAGGTGGGTAGGTGTGGGGACATGGCAGAGGTCCCGGGTCACTGTGGAGCATCAGAGGAAAGCCCATAGCCAACTGCCACCCCTGCCGGCCAGAGAAGGCAGCATTTCC
>NDGM011152209.1:0-12913 GCA_002564305.1 Octomys mimax | reverse complement strand
CACACACACACACACACACACACTCTCTCTCTCTAAATAAATAAATAAATAAATAAATGTTTAGTACAGGATCTACAGGGTCTCACTACACAGATCAGACTCCTAGTGATCTTCCTGTTCTCAGCTTCTGCAGCGCGGGGATTACAGGCATGCACCACCACACCCCGACTCCTTAGCTGGCTCAGCGCACCCTGGGGGCAAGGCTGGCCCCCAATACAGGACCGGGGATCGAACCCTGGTCCCTGCTCTTGCAAAGCAGGCGCATAGTCTGCTGATCTCGCCAGCCCTTTTGAGACTGTTTTTAAACCATCTATATTTTCTTCTCCAAGTTCCAGATGGCACTGGCCAACAAAGGCAAGATTAATCTAAAAAAGAGAAATTAAAAGTATTCACAGAGTACAGAAAAGAGGTAACAAAATCACATACAGCATAACTGAAGGTAGGAATGAAATGGCTACAGGAGAACACGGGTGCTATGGAGCAGGTTAGTTTTGAAGACGCAGAGACAGAAAATGCAGGCTCTGCCTAGTGACAGAAGTCACTAAGGACAGGTGGAGCACAGAGTGGTGGGAGATGGGGTGTCATGCCAGGATGACACTGGGGATGCAATAACTTTTTCTTCTAGCATGGAAAGCCTCTGCAGTGTTAAGCAGGAAAGAAATACCGGCTATTTGGGAAGTGGAGAGACAATTACAGTAACATGCATAATGGATTAAGAGACTATTTTTTCAATATTCTCAGCAAAGCACCTTAACTGAAGAGAGCAACGACAGAAATACATAGACCAGGAGCCCAGATAGATATAGGAAGCATCTGCATCTTGTCCTGCTGCCTGATTAGTGTAGAAGTAAGTGAAGAGCAGAATTAGGGAATGAAATGACTGTGAGGCTTCATTTTGGAAGTGACACTAAGCTAGTGCCAAATACTGGGAATTTATTTCCTCAATTAAATCCACCACTATAAGCAGGCAATAATAGGCTTCCCCTAGGCCAGACTTGTTAGAAGAGCAGGCACTAATGAAGGACAGCCTAGGGCAGGGGTGGTGACCCTATGGCACCCTAGTGGCAGGCAGGGGGCTTTTGTTATTACAGAACCTCTTAAAAGGTTTGCCAGGCAGGGGGCTTTTGTTATTACAGAACCTCTTAAAAGGTTTGCCATCACTGCCCTAGTGACAAGGAAGTGAGTCACAGGCCACCTTCAACAGAAACTTCATGCAATAATCCTGTCCAGAGAGAAACAAGGAACCATGCATGGTTCTTGCCACTTGTCTTGGTCACACTCTTCCCACAGCTGGGACACACATAGCCAACACCCACAACTTAATCCAGAGGCATATTTTGGTTCACATGTTTTAGAGGACTCAGTCCACAAATGGTTGCTCCATGGCCAGAAGGACCTCACTCCATGGTGGCCAGGAAGCAGAAGGGAGACACAACGTCCTAGCACACCCCAAGTTACCTGCCTCTAAGCAGGTGCTCCTCCTACCAGCAAGCCAGCTACAGTGCCCCAACACTGAAGCCCCACCTCTGAACACATGAGGCTTTGGGGGAACATTCTAGAGCTAAACCCTAACACCACTTCAAATGACAAAGGATTTAAATTCTAAGTATCATTGGAACTAAATTACACTGAAATAAGTTTGATCCATGCCCTTTCACTCGCCATAGGATTTCTGATCTGATTCAATGACTCAGTTTTTTGGGTCTCAAATTCCTCAACTGAGCTAAAAATACTTGTGTACTTCACAGCTCTGTTATCATGTTGCAGTAGTAACTGTCCGGAAATACTTAATACTATGTTAAGTTATTGTTGTGCCTGGCGTTTCTGACATTTGGAAGATGCTGAAAATGAAAAGGATATATTAAAAATGCAGCGTCATAAAAGAATGGTTAGTATACAACCTAACATAGAGACACAGAAAAATGTTTATAAAATCAATTTTGGGGGGACTTTGGGGTTGTCTTTTTTTGAGACAGGGTCTCACTATGCAGTTCAGGCTGGCCTTGAGCTCACTTTGTAGCCCAGGCTGATCTCGAACTTGCAACAATCCTTGTGCCTCAGCCTCCCAAAGGCAAGAACTACAAAGTATGCAACACCATGCCCAGCCAAAATCAAATGTTTTACAGGATAGACCATTTGGCCTAATACAAAACTACAGCCTAATATATGGTATAGGTTTCATAAAAACTGCTTTGCTTTGCATATTCATATTTAGTGTGGTTATATTTCTAGCTCACTACTAACAGCCACATTCTTGAAATCAAAAGGACTCAAGCTAAATGTTACTGACAGGCAAGGCTTCCAAATGGAAACTGTAGACTTCAGTGATGGCCAAGCCAATCTTCTTTTGCCTCTGAGAAAGCAATTAGCATAAACATTCAATGAAGAGACCTTTTACTTCAACTGTATATTAAGACAGCAACGAAAAGCTCTTGGCCCTAACAGGCTATACCGGCCAACTCAAAAGGTAGTACACAGTGTGTTACCTTTTTGTTGCTGTGATAAAATACCAGAGATGATCAACGTGGAGGACCCAAGTCTGCTTTGGCTCACCAGTGCCTATGTTTCCGTCCACAGGAGCCTGGCGCTGTTGCTCCAGGGCCTGTAGTGAGGCAGCCCCTCTAGTGGGAGTGCAGAGCAGAGGGAGCAGCCACCTCATGGCTGCCCGAAGGAGATAAGCAGGCCAGGAGGAGGAGGCGGGTCTCCACGGCACACTCCAAGACTAACTTCCTTTCACCAGGCCTTAGCAGCTGAAGAGCTACAGGCACCCTCCAGCACTCCTAGGGGTGAGGGATTAAGAGCCAAAAGGTTACAAGGGTAGCAGCAGAGCCTCACCTTCTACTTTCCAATACCTCTGGGAAGCCCTCCAAGATGTCCTCCAAATGACACAGCCCCATTCTCACCCAGGCCCTCTCCTACACACCTTCAGAACTTTGAAAAAGTGTATTCTAGGGTGAAGAATGAGGAAAGTGGATATACAATAAGCCGCTCAATAACCACTGCTTCTAGGTAACAGCCAGTTGATTTTTACAACCTAAAACATCTAATTCGTCAAATTTCCTGTAAGTATCCATTACTCATGAAATTTCAGAAAAGATATTTTCAATGAACATACCTTTCTCAAAGCAAATTGAAGTCTTTACATACATCACTTGGAAGGTGGCAACTGCAAGTGCCCAGGGTCACACCTGTATCACTTCCTAATCTTGGCAGCCATTAGTGCCAACTAGCGTTCGGCTGAAGTAGGCTGGGTCTTCAACTCCAAAACCAATGGATTAGAGCTCTGTGATCCTTGGTGTTTTATATCTAAGACAACACTATATCATTTTGCAAAAGAGACTTTACATATGGAATTAAGGTCAAAGTGGGGAGGTCTCTGACAGTAGGAGGGTTGAACTGTATCACTGGACCCTTAAAACTGGAAGCAGAAGACAGAAGAGTTTGCTAGAGAGCCAGAGAAGTGGTGCAAGAGGAAGAAGTCCCGAGCGTGGACCCTGCTGCCAGCTGTGAAGGAGAGAGGAGCCACGGGCCAGGCAACACCAGCAGCTTCTTGAAGCTGTAAGTTATGCCACGCCCACACCCAGAAAGGACACAAGGTCCTGCTGTACCAGGGAACAAAACTGGCACAACCTGAACGAAGGGGGAAGCACATTCTCCCTGAGAGCCCGCTTCAATCAAACTTTACTTTCCAGCCCATGAGACTTGAGGTAGAAAAAACAACCAAGGCCACTGGGTTTCTAGGTAGACAATCATAAATTCATGTTAAGTCATAAAGTTTCCAGTAGCATGTTATAATAACAGAAAACTGTCACAATGTCTAAAGTTAAAAAGCACAGTATGAAATGACAAAGTTGGCATTAAATCTCCAATGAAGCAATCTTTCTGTAAAACCGCTTTGAGTAACAAGTGGGGGGAGCAATATTAGTGTAATAACAACACGAACAAAAAGTTTTCCAATTAAACAGACTTTAATTTGATTTTGTGAAAAAAGCTTATAAGCAGTCAGCTAGGTCTTTTACATTTGTGTGGCTGCCTATGACTTTCAGAAAGAGAACTTGTAATGTGAAGGGCTATGTAATTAAGACATTTTTCACATGGCTACTGGAAGACAATCCTTTCCACTGATCATTTAAGAATCACAAAAACCATGTAACAAACAGAACTGAAATTTGAGTTCATGGTTATTAAAACATACAGCACTGAAAGCCTGCTTTTTCCCCTGAAACCAGTGGTCCCAATTTGCACAGCTTAAACATTTTAAAATAAAGTCCAGTGCTCTGATGGGATAATGTATCAACCTATGGTTTTGGGTTTTTTTCAGAAATGGACCAAAATAGTGTGAATGTATGATCTTGGAGGAAAAACTGAGTAATTGCCATCCAATCACAACTTATGATTGTCACAGACGTAACCTATTAGTTATAGTCAACTTTCAGTTTTATTTGTCACACTCAAAATCCACTACACAGCATTTGAGCACACATGATAAAGAACATAACCATGCCTCCTAAGCAGTGGCAAGACACATCAGCGAGTCTACAGGTCTATAACAACTTCACACCGAAACGCCAAAACAGTGTACAACCACAGATGCTTGAGAACAGTCTTGACTATTCTGTTACATTAAGGCAACTTTAGCCAACATTTTAAACAGTTTTGAATTTTTGGTAAAACAAAAGACAAGTTAATTGAATAGTTGATGTTTTCAAGAAATTTTAAGTATTTAAAAAAACTACCACAACTTGTGAAACTGGTCTTAAACATTCTTAGCAGTTTTCTTACCACATAAAACACATCTAAAAATCAAGATACTCATCCTATTAGTACCAAAGATACCTATTTAAAAAGGATACACATTAAATAGGGGCTACACACCTTGCAATTCAACAAGGAGCCTCCACATCTCACACACACCTGTGAGGTAGGTTATTATCCACATTTGTATAAGAGAAATCTGAAAGAGGTGCTACGACCTGCACTGCTACAGCAGGCAGAGCAAGCAGACCCCAGTGAGGTCTGCCCTTAGCTCTGCATTCTTTCCTTTCCAACCCTTTAATACACAGAGATTACTATTCACTGTATTCCTTTTAAAAGCATGAAAAGGCAGCCAAATATTGACCAAGGTGACTTACGTGAAACATACAAGAAATACAAAATGTATTTAGTGAACAACTTTCAGCTGTGACAGTGAGGTTTGGCCGAAGTAATTTGAAACCAAACAGGTAGAAACAACATGATTAGTTGTAAAAAGAAAAATCTAAGGAAAAATGAGAAGGAACAGAGAGGGGAAGTTCAAATAACTTTTTACTATTATTCCTATAATTGAGAGAAGGCACAATTTAGTGGGGTTGTTTTGAGAACAGCAGATCTATTTTTATTTTCTATTTTTAAGAAAATGCTACCTTTCTAGAAAAATGACTTATCAGTTAAAAAAAAAAATCTTAAAAAGACCTTTTAACTGACAAATGTATGTTTAGCAGAAAAACAAAAACAATTATGCAATTCTCCTTGCCTAGAATTGTGTTCCTCAAAAATTTAAATACAGTAAATTTTGAATTTAAAAATTACACTGTATAAATTTTGTCAAAACTCTGTGTATACTCAAAATGTTTTCATCCCAGAATATTCTACAAATACTTAGCTTTTTTCTAGTTTTCTACAGTATGAGTTCCTTAATTGCACTTTAATGACGGAAATTTACTTAGCCTATTTGCCCAAATAATCATAAGCTATGTCCATGGCATCCAAACTGCTTGCAATATAAACCACCATGACAAAGGTCAAGGCTGCACACTGGCACTGTCTGCACGGATGGCAGTAAACATTAACGCTGGCTCCCAAAATTCAGAGGCCCACAGTTTGAGAACCTTGAGACTTCTCCTGATTCTTACCAGGTCATAGCTGCACAAGTCTAATTAAAACCTACTATCCAGATGATGGGTCCTGTCTTTCATGCTACTACTATTCAGTGGCATCAAATGCACCATAACTCCATTTGAGAAAGGCCAATTAGGGTGCCAACAACTTGTTATAGATTTATAGAAATTTCAAAGCTCATTACACTTTCATTCCTTTTCAAAGTTTTAAGGTCTGTGAGAATCCTTACCAAGTCAATAATTAGGTATTTCGAAAAGAGAAATAAACTATGAAAAGTGTTGTATTATCTAATATGCATACAAAAAAATTATCAACCTGTATATGAAATTTAGATAGGCCTAATTCTCAGGTAACAGTCAAAAACTATGATAATTTAGATAAGGTCTGAGGCTAGTGTTTCTTTAAGACACTGCTATAAGAACCATATAAATAAAATTACAGGAAGAATTACGTCCTAAAGTTTCTTTAGTGTTTTTAAGCACCCTCAATAACTTAAAAGCACTTATAAAAAAACATGCTCACCATAAATATTTTGGATAATTACATCTACTTATTACAATCAACTGGTTCATATAATTAGACTACAAAATAGTCAGTTGAGACAACATTATGTCTCGCTAAGACTTAAAAGCAAGCTGCCTGTGTCCACGACTTGAGCCTGCTCTGCCCTGCAGGAAAAGTGCTGCCCTCTGAAGAGCAGCCGGCTGCTGCCAGGGCCAAGCTGTATGGCATTAGGTTTTATAAAGAGCTTTTGTGGTGCTGGCAAAATGTAGTTTACTGGCTATCTCCAAGTTACTATAATGTAAATTAACAGATAAGGTGGGTCTCTAAATTTAAATATTAATACAGAAACATGTGCTACACTGCCAGGACTGTGATTAATTATCTTTTGCCTTCCACCAAGCCATCATGACGTTTTAACATGTCTGGTTTCTGGATGAATTTTGCCATTTGTATTCCAGCGGGCAGCTGTATTTAAAAAAATATTCAAGTATACATCATCAAAATGCCTCACTGAACCAAAATAGAACATTCACACTAGTATAAAAACTCTAAGTACATATAAAGTGAACATTAACACAAACCACATGCAAAAGTAGAAAAGGCAGAAACGTTAAAGCTCAGAGGTACCTCGGCGGTCTTTTACCCTGTCCCTCCCCTTCTAGGGTCACCGAAATGAGGCCCAGCACAGGATATGACTGATCAGCAGATTGCACATACTCCTCGGACAGAGGCAGTCATAGAGGCTTACAACCATTCAAGTCACACTTCCCACTTAAAAAAGCTATGGGGTAGTGAGGGCAAGGCAAAAGAAAAAGATAGATTTGGGCATTTAGACAAAACTACAAACATATCTAGCATTTAGATACTAAGATCTTAGTATTATTGGGAAATATATTATTAGCCAGTGAATAGACAAAGATCAGTATCTTTGGTAGGCATGACCCAGGCTTTTATAAGTTAAAAAGAGGTGTAAAACCCTATGTTAACTCAGTGTACTACCTATTGATAGATGTTACAGATGAAGTAGTCCCCACATTTGTGATGACTTTATTTTCTAAATTATGTCTCAATTCTAAAAATGAACTTCTATTTCCTAAGTACAAATTAGCTACAGAATAAGAGCAAATGTATCAAAGTATTTACAGGAAATGGAGAGCTATCTGTGCTACAAATCACCAGCTCCCAAACAGAAAAACTTACTTCTAAGGATCCAGGATTCTCTTTACTGTGGCTAGTATCATGGCAAACACTTGAGTTTACAAAAATGTCACTTAAAAGTTCTGTTGATCACAACAAACAACTTGTAAATGGTTCACCTCCCTCCCTCTCCTTGCCCAGTTGAGACAGTTTCTTTTCCTAAACTGAATCAGGTTTAAATACAGCATTCTGAACAAAAGTGTTTAGACATTCAAAGACCACATTTTGAAAAAAATCAATCACACTGGCTCATGGTTTGCCTTAGTGTTTTCTTCACAAGTAATCCTGTTAAAGTTTTCAGTCACCAATTAATACGAGAAATAATCCTGCTCCCAAACAATACTACAACCTACTTGGCAAAAACAGTGTCTTACAAAACAAGTTTCAGAGAAAACTCTCCACCTGACATTCAGGCTACATGTTTACAAGCTAACACAGAAGCTGCTGAATCTGAGCCAGGTTCTCCCCAAAAACTGGTAAGGAAAAAGCAGCACTGCCTGATTTTCATTCGATAACCTCATACAATAACTTTCCTACAAAAGCATTTTCCAAACTTTTTCTTGTGTTTTAAAATTGTGGATTATGGTTTTCTTTTATACATGAAGGGATTTGTCAGTCTTCAATACTCCTCTCACTATAATTCTAAGCAGGAAAGCAGGATATTTTCCAAATATACTGGATGAAATTTGTTTAATAGGGAAATGCTAGCAGACACTCCTCTTAGCCCAGACCTCTGCACCACACGCAGTTAGCCAGTCAGAAGACTAAACTACGGCACTGGGGATTAGCACATATTCTTTCCTGCTCTGTGCCCACGAGGAAAAGAAAGCCTGCCTGTGACAATATTCTAGTCTTACTATGCTAGACTGAGTCTCCTGAAATTTCTTCAAAACAACTTATTATGCCACCTAGATTCACAGAAATATTTTTAAAAGTTACCCAGAAAAAAACCCAAACTATTTGTTAAACAAGTAACAAATTTTAGTTTATTACCTCAAATTCAACAAATAACTATCATTGTGTGTGGGTGTTCTAAAATACTGGTAAGAATAAGAAAATAGCAAATACATTTCTTAATTCTCAAAACACATTCTAGTATCTTTTTAAAAATTCCAATATCTGATTTATTAGACTAACAAAAATAAAATAGGGTCAGGGATATAGCTCAGCAGCACAGTGCCTGCCTGGCAAGCTCAAGGTCCTGAGTTTGAGTCCCAGTTTAAAAAAAAAAAAAAAAGCTAAAGTGTCTCACACTTCTGCTGTTTCTCTGCCTACGAAGTCGCTTTGGGTTCTTCACTGCAGACAAAGAGCTTGATGAGTTCCTAGTTTCTAAAGGTGTCCCATTCAGCTAGGCAAGTGTTATGAAATGGTCTTGTGTTTCCCAAAAGACACACTCACTTTGGAGAAGCCAAGATCAGGCTACCCATGCAGTGCACAGCTTACTCCACAGCAGGACTACTGGCCTACCAAATTAAACCCTGAACAAAACTACTCTCTTGGCCACAAGATGGCGATCTTTCGAAGGCTAAGCCTTAAATAGTCACCTTAAGAGTACAGCCTCCACTGAATTTATGAAAACATTTTTTATTTTGCTAGTAAGTTGGGCTGCGAATACTAAACGTGGTATTTTAAAGGATCTGCAATGCAAACTCCCGACTTAAATGATCTTTAAAAATAGACATACTTACAATGTATTAATTATTGAAACTGTCCTATTAATCAGTTTTGAAACTGTCTCATTGATATTTGTTTCTCAATAAAGTAAAATTTTAAAAAATAAATTAAAATTAAAAATAAAAAAAACAAGATAGACATACTTATCTTTCATAAACAAAAGAAAAACGTTCTTAAGGTTCTCATTTGTTTCTTTGTAGGAAATACATTATTTTTGACAAAGAGAAACCTGTCAAGGCAATGTCATTCTTTTTGTTTTCAAGAGCTTAATATTTTATAGGGGAAGTGTGTTGAATGAGAATGTAAATTACAACATAAATACAATAAATGAATAAATACAAACTGGATAAATTACATATAATTTTAAAATTAAATACTTCTACAAAACAAAATATAATCAGTAAGGTATTACCTACCCTGCTATATATACTCTGGGTGTTTTTGATTTTAGCAAAGCCAAAAAATGTGGTTCTGGATTAAAAGCATTGTTGTATGTACACATACATTATATATTAACAACACTTATTTATTCAAGAGAATTTTTCAATTCTTAAGGCGTCCTCACTCCGGCAGGGTCTAGAGTGAAGGTAACAGGCTATCAAGCTTTGGAAGCATAAGAGCCCTTAGGGCAGAACCATGTTTTCAAACCAAGTGGCTAGCAACCAAGAAAGGAAACCAAAAAGGAATCAAAGGTTAAGGTGAGAAGCCCCTGAAAGCCCAAGGACAAGGTCACCAGAAGACGGGGAAGGAGTGGGCTGTGGAAGCTAAATTTCAAATGAAGAATTAGCAGCACTGTGGGACACAACCCAGCTCGGACTTCGCATCCTCCCTTACATATACACTAAATAAAAGCAAAGAGTACCCTTCTAGGGGAATGGTGACTTCTCTAGTTGTTTCATTTAACTGTCTTTTACATTCCTGGTAATGTGCAAAAATAAAAAGTCACAAAAAGAATTTGATAAAGATCTTCAAAATGTTTTTAAATTGTGTAAGCTTACAGAAAAGATAGAAAATGTTGTAATTCCAGATGTTCCAATACTAACTAGAACCTTTAAGGCTCTTAAGAGAAACATTATTCTGGAAAATCTTAAGATAAAACTGTTTCTAAGGAAATCGTGGGTACCTGTTCCAGGACCACAGCCCTTCTGATGAACAGTAGGCAGTATGCCCAAGCACTGCTAGAAGAACTGAATTTCTAAACTTTGGAGGGAGTTTAAAATTTCACCATTTAAACAACACCTTACTAATGACTACTTTCTTCATCTTGTGCCACAAAATTGAAAGCAAAAGCACAGCTTAAAACCTGCTGAAATTTAGGAAGTAAGTTGGGTCTACCTACACTAATGGTGGAAAAAGGAAGTGCTAGATTGGCTGAGTCAACAGTGAGGTGTGCTCATCATCTATAATGAATCCACAACTGTTAAAAGTCCACAATCTTCATCAATGCCCACCCATTAAAAACACTGCCTACACAAGCTTATGAGAGGGACAGCAAAATGAAATTCTAAATTAAATGTCAGGCTTTTTTTCAGTAGTTTCAATGGTATTGTATCTCCCCTGGTGATATTAACCTCTCTCAATATTGCAGAGGATGGGGCTGGGTATATAGCTCAGCAGCACAGCACCTGCCTGGCAAGCGTGAGGTTCTGAGTTCTATTCCCGGTCCTCCCAAAAAATATATTGCAGTGTGTGTGCTATCTGGAAGGTAATAATTTAAAGAATATATCTTATTTTCACAGTGCAGTAACAGAACGATAGAAACCAGGGACAGATCATCAACGGGCTAAAGTGGTGATGAGACTGGCACACATCTCAAAAAAATCCATGGTGTGACTACCCAGGCGAGGTGATGCTGAGGACACCGTGCTTCCAGTCAAGGAGCCAGTGAGGGAGCCAGACAGTGAATGGCTCTCTGCGGTCACTGAATCAAAGCTTGATCGTGGTCTGTGTAAACCTGCAGCAGAACAGGAACGCTGAGGTGTCGAGGAACCAGACCTCTGCTCCACCACCTCATCTGAAATGGACCAAAAAAGAGCAATTGAGATGAATGATGTTCTCCCAAATCCTTCCTCAGAAGCTGCCACCATTGGGACGTTAAGGAAACACATCTGAGCAAGGACCACTGAGCCACGAACGTCATACTTCCGTGTTTCAGGAGCAATGGGGTCAACAACCCTGCCTTCTGGCAATTTCAAAAGGCATTACTAGTCGCTAGCAATATTCCCACACAGTCAGATGTGGCCCCTAAAGGCTCTACAGAGTCTGTAGCATTAACAGTGAAGTGAATGCTCTCCCTCTATGTGGAAAAAGCACATCCCAGCGACTTGCTTTCTCCCACACATCAAACAAAAGTCGCAATCATTTCACTTACAGTTTAAATTTAGACCACGCAGTAACCAGTGTAGAAGACCCACCCATAGTGTCTGAGGTGATTTTACCTAGTCAACTGGTACCATGTTTCATCTTCTCAGAGCTTATGGCTGCATAACTTCCTTACCATCAATGCTTTTAAAATCCAAAAGATAGCTCCTATTGTCAACGAGGTAAAGTTGTAAGCTCATTTTCACGTAATTGCCAGTGACTGGATTTTTTCTTCTTACACGAAGATGATATGCATTCACGACCTAAATCAAAAAATCAGGAAAAATAACAAATTAAAAAATGTCTTCCTTTGTATGGCAAAGAATGTCAAAGATAAATAATTGACAGGGCTGGAGTGTGGAAGGAATATTTCACTGATTCCTTTTGTACCTACTGCAAGTGGCTTACTTTAATATTTAATTAATCCATTTGTGAACAGCAACTACAACTTTAAAAGAGAACTCAGGCACATATAGTGGAACCTTCACTCCAGTATGTACTCGCCTAAAGCCTCAAGAAGAATCTTGACTGCCCTGCCTTTTCTTTACACTTTACTGATGAGGGGGGAGCAGCAGGAGTAAGGAGGAGCTAACATGTAGAAGGCTTACCTGAGGTTGTCACACAACTCGGGTACCACAGTGATCCTGGGAGGAAAGGACTGGTGCTCTCCCTGCCCCTCCCCCCAGCCCTTGAACCCAGGGCCTCTGCACTGAGTTACACTCTAGCCCTTTGTATTTTTAATTTTGAGAATTCTTCTAAATTGCTTAGTTATCAGGCTGCGATCAAACTTTTGATTCTACTGCCTCAGCCTCCCAGAGTAATGGGATTACAGCATGAGCCACCATGCTCAGCTACTATGTGTCTTAAAAATAAGACTCTGTATCAGGTAAAGAATATTTATGGCTTTTAAAACATTTATCAAAGTTCCAAAACAATTTCACCAAGAAATTTTAAAGAAATAAATATCTCTTTTTTAACTACACAAAGCTGGTTCAAGAAAGGCAGGGCTGTGTTTTAGTTTTAAGGAAATACTTTCATTTGTTCATGTACAAATAATGAAAGCAATTTATTAAACACACTAAATAAATATATAGCAAGCGTGGATGTTTTTCTACTTCCTTTAGATGAATTTTCAGTCAAGAAAATAAAAAACTGAGAAGGGTATCTAAAATAAAAAGGCATTTTTCCTTCCACATATATTCTGGCAGAACTGCAATGGAATTAACCATTAACTTTATTTTTTTTTAAAACATTTATTTATTTATTTGTTTATTTAGAGAGACAGAGAGAGAGGAGAGAG
>NDGM011152197.1:0-12304 GCA_002564305.1 Octomys mimax | reverse complement strand
AAATAAATAAATAAATAAATAAATAAATAAATAAATAAATAAATAAAACCATTCCCCATACCCTTACCAAACCATGTGGCATCCATTCAAATAGTGTTTTTTTCTCTTTTCTTTTTTCTTTTTGATACCAGGAGTCAAATTCCAGACCCTGTGTTTGCCAGGGAAGTGCTGTACTGCTGAGCTGTATCCCCTGCTCATAGATAGTCTTTCTAATCTGTGAGAAGTTCCATGTGGCCACCAGCCAAGCTGAGTCCACTGTGTGTCTCCCTTCAACCCTGTGTTAAGTGACAGTCACTATCATAAATGGATCACCCCCACCAAAAGAGCCAGGTGCTAAAGGGTTACCAGGGCACCACTGGTAAGGACGAGTAGAGACCTTGGGAACAACTGTCCTATACAATGACAGAGTTATAGCCAACATCCCAATATCCTTTCAACTTGTCCTAACTGCTTTTAGGCCAAAGGCATGTGAACCCTGTCTTGTTTTGAGATTCAATAGCTAACAGATGCTACAGGCTGTACACAGTAGGAGCTGATGGAAAAATGAGTTTCCATTCAATCCAGATGGATCTAAAGATAGTATCCAGAGCTATAAACATGCTTTAAAACATCTGTAACACTGAGAGCAGTTATCGCCACAGGAGCCATTAAGAAAAACAAAACAAATGATAGTCGATAAGAAAATTTATAGGGATTAAGCAGAAAAACTACAGAAGAAAAATAAATCTAAAGATCCATTACTCCTTACGATGGCAAGGAAGAAGGCCCCTGCCCATTGCATATATAACTGCTGCGGACTGCCATCAGGTGTCTCCCGTAGGCTTCTTGAAGAACTGCTCTTTACAGCTGAACTCTGTCTGGAGCCAAGACATCCTCTGAACAAGGGGTAAAGAAGTCAAGTCAAACAATTGATTCCAGTTTTGAATTACAGAGGGCTATTGATTTTTCATTAAGGCTCCTGTGCTCTCTCAAGTGCAGGTAGAGAAGGGAGAAAGTAATTCATTGATCAGAGCGGAGGGCCATGTTCATTTATTGGCTTTCTGCCATGTCCCATTAGTCCTGGTTCTAAATGTATATTGAAGTCCGTTTATTTTCATCATTGCCTCCTGTCACCAGAATCTCTCCCAGTAACTATTAGTTGAATCATCCTTTTCTCACAACAGTAATGAGTGATAATGTCCATCATGATCCTAGATTCACTGGATGACACCCATGCCCCCTTACGAAGCCCTAGCTGAAAGATCTGTCGATAATTTACCTAATTAGAAGACATAGTTTGAGACATTTAGAAAATAAACCTGAACTAAAAATATCTACAGTATTTCAACTATACCTTTATTTATTTAAGAAATGAAATAGAACTTTCCTGGAAGATTTTTGGGTTTTGACATGTCAGTGATGATAACTTTAGTGAGCACAGGAAACCCACCCGTATCAGGCATCAACACAGCTACACCAGGTGTCTAGAAACCAATCTACAGAACCAATGAGCACATCAAAATAACCCAGATGCCTCACTTGGCACCATCACCTCACCTGCAGATACAATCTGAAATTAGTCTGTATGTCATGACTCACACCTAAGCTTTGTTTCACACATTAACAAACTGAGATCCTGAAAGGCAGAATGATTCAGGACCACCTAAGGAAAAGGACCCCTAAGAATCACATCCCTGCACCCTGGCTTCCCAGTCACTCCTGCCCCACAGTGGGATGCTGCCAATCTTAACAATCTACCATCTCACCTGTGCAGCACTTACACTGCATACCATTGGATGTCAATGCTGATTTAATATTGAAACCTGGAAATGCTACCAGTGATTTTTCTTTTCTCTCTTATCTAAGTAAAAGGTAGTTCACACTAACTTCTGCCTCACACCTTGGTGAACCAACCAGCTGCCCATAATAAATAATGTAAACGCCTATTTGTCACGTAATACTTCTCAGTGACAGTTTCTCCAGACAATCTGCTGAGGGCTCATAAAGATTAGGTGTTCTGAAAAGGTTTTTCCAAGCACCTTAAGAGAAAGAATTCTCCCATTTTGTAGATTTTTGGCCAAGGATATATGGAAATAATTTTCAGAGCCTTAACTCAGATGCAAGCCTTTCTCATTAAGAAGGGCTCTTTCCACTACACTCCAGCTCCCTCTGGTGCTGAATCTCACAGTAAGACCTACTCAATATGACAGCAGAACAACCGTTGGAAAGATGTTACAAGTAAATTGAGTTAGCAAAGAGAAGAAAATTTATTCATGATAGCAATTTAAATATAAACTATCTGAAAGGTGTGGTAATCCCAGCATTTTGAAGACTGAAGCAGAAGTACTCCAAGTTCAAACCCAGTTTGGGTAACATAGCAATTTATCAATGTCTTATCTCCAAATAAAATTTTTAAAAGTTAGAGATTTATTCAGTACAAAGGCCCTGAGTTTAATCCCTACAATGGCAACTTAAAAAAAAAAAAACCAAAACCTATGGATATCCAAGACCAAACAAAAATGCAGTGTGTAACTTACGACTAAAACTAGACAATTTTACCAAAACATGTAAAAGATGATACAACTCAATGAAGAGATAAATACTTTAAATGTTTTAACTGTTTCCAGTACAGTATTTCAGAGGGAAAAAGATGACATTTATCTTCTAATTTCTCTGAGGAAAAGACAATGCAAACAAAAAAGTGTTTTGAAAAAAGAATAGTCACTCATTCTATCAAATCAAACACCAAAAAAAAACCCCATCAAAATGTAAATTAAAATTCAATATCTAGAACAAGTTAAGAATCTCTACAAAAACCAACAGCCTGATCAATGGAACTAACCAGATGACTATGAAACACGATGCAACATATGTAGGAAGGAAAATATTAAATAATCAGAAGGACAAGAAATTTTGGATACTCAGTTTACCTAGTATACCAAAAATGTATTTGAAATGAATTAAAGACCTTAATGTTTGGTGGGGACAATTTTATAAAACAGGACAAAAACAGTGATAAATATGTGAGTTACAGAAGATTTTATCATCATAAAACTGGTGAAAAATTAGGATGGAATTTTTTTTTTACTTTAAAATGTAAAATATCCATTCAAATCATCACAAACTATAAATACTGTAGATGCAAAAACCAAATCACACATGCAGGGCTTGCAAGATATCTCAGTGGTCTAAAGCACCGCTTAGGCAAGCTTAGGCAGGTGCAGGCACACCAGCTGAGGAAAAGGTGGGGGGGGTCACATATGCACACCAAAAAAAGTTCAACCGAACTGGCATTTTAAAGTACCATTTAAAATAGCATCATGATAATTATTTATTTAGTAGACTGGCAAAACTGTTCTAGATAACTATAATCAAGCCTCATATGAGAGAGATACTATTGCATTGGTGATAAGAGAATAAGCTAGAAAACTCCCTGAAACAAATATGGCATTGGACTTCTAAGTCCTTTAATATACATTGAGATCTTAGAGTCGAAAAACTGTACTTATAGATATGTTCCCCATGGGAATGACCAAAGATGCTTCAACTAAGAATTTGTATAAATATTATTTATATTAACCAAAAAAATAACCCAAAAATGGAAGACTAATTAGGTGTGTACACCTGATAAAGTAGTCTCCAGACATAAAAATCTGGTTTTGAAGGAGATACAATGTGATGAAGATGTTCGTGCATAAAAGAGGAAAATAATGTGGCTTCTAATTTGTAACAGAAATATCAGTAAGACTGAAGAGACAGAGGGTGGGAGGAGGAGACAGAGGGTGGGAGGAGGAGACAGATATCTGAAGGCATAAAGTTCTTGTTGAACAAGATGGTCAAGTGAGAGTGAGGTTTTTTTTTATGTTTTTTAATGTATTTAATACAGGATCTACACGGTCTCACTACACAGATTGGACTCTTAATGATTCTCCTGTTTACAGCCTCCCAAATGCTGGGATTACAGGGAAGCACCACCATGCCAAGTCTCAATCTCCATCTCAGCGCGCCCTGCATCAGGGCTAGCACGGCATGCCAAGGAGAGAACCCTGGCCGCTGCTCTCTGCCTAAGCAGGTGCTTTAGTCTGGTGAGCTATCTGGCCAGCCTGTAAGAGTGGTTTCTAAAGGTTTAAAAACCATCAAACATACAAAAAAGATGAACCTTCTATCATATCCATAAGCACTCTACTGGATAGCTAGAGAGGTATAACTATGAGAAACTGCTCATATTTCAATAGCTTTTTTTGGAACTATAATATGTATATTATTAATTATATATACATATATTATTTTGTTACCTTTTCCTGAAAAATTTGCTTTAAAGAGAGTATAGTAATAATTGATATGACATTAGAAATGCTATGCAGGTATTTCAAGCATAGCTGTTGTAATAAAATAAAAAGAGAGACAAGAATAAAATTTAAGATTTCTTGAAAGCATGCAGTAATATTCAATCATATGTCCCATCTTGCATAACTATATCTGATGTTCTGAGCAGCAGATCTGATGATAAAATAGACAATATATCATTCATTGTTAATCAGCTATTCTTATTTTGAAAATCTGTAATATATGTATTGTTGCATGTTACCTTGCTTCTGTATTCATTTTTGTTTTTCTTGCTTGTGTTTTTACTCTTCAAACTAAAAGAAAATTATAATAAAAACACATATCTTTTAAGCAGAATACAAGTAATCTGAGTTGGAATGTTTGTAGAGCTAGATTATTGGAACAATAATCATCATGGTGTTTAGTGGAGCAAGAAAGGTTAAACCTGAATACAGAATGATCATGGAGTTCAACAAGAGGTTTGATCAGTTTGGAATTGGCTTAAAGTGTTTTAAGAAGTTATTCAAATGGAAGGAAAAAATATTAATTTTGGATTGGTAATATACAAGCAATTATCTTTGACCATAATATGATTCATTTAAATATGAGAGAGCAATTACAAATTGGCCAAACCATTCAATAATTAAAGAAATCAAACAAAGAATTAAAGACTGAAATCTTGAATTACTTGGAAATAAAAAAACAACACTGCAAAATAGTAAAATTTGGATTTAGCTAAAGCCATATGTAGGGAGAAATTAATAGCTGTAGGTGGTACATTTAGAGAAAGGCTGGAAATTAGTGATGATATAAATATATCCCAACAATTTAGCATAAAAGTAAAAATTGATATTAAAAATAAGAATATAAAGCAGAGCTTAGTGAAATACAAAATAAACACATACTAGAGAATGCTAACACAGGCAAGAGTTAGTTTTTTCAACAGTTTTGCTTAAAATGAACACTTTAAGCCAATTCCAAACTGATCAAACCTCTTGTTGAACTCCATTATCATCCTGTATTCAGGTTTAACCTTCCTTGCTCCACAAAACACCATAATGATCATTGTTCCAATAATCTAGCTCTGCAAACATTCCAACTCAGATTACTTGTATCTTGCCTAAAAGATATGTGTTTTTATTATAGTTTGAAGAGTAAAAACAAAAGCAAGAAAAACAAAAATGAATGCAGAATCAGGGTTACATGCAACAATACCTATATTACAGATTTTCAAAATAAGAATAGCTGATTAACAAGAGTCAGATTTACTAGGGTTAATACTCAGGCCGATTAATCCATGTGCACAGTTAGTGCACAATATTCTTGTTCATAAAATTCCTCCAAATTTCTCTAAATCATAATAACTCCCAACTTAACTGTACTGCATAAATTTTTACACTTATGATTCAGCAACATTAGTCCTTTCCCCATAAAACACATTTGTAGGCCAGATAATGTTTTTTTTTCCTATGGACTATACAATATTTAGTCCCACTGAAATTTTTAAAAATCCATGAAAAATCGCTGCTAACGTACTCCCACAGTGTTCTTTCTCCTTTTAAAGTTTTTCTTAAAAAGAAAGAAAAATAGCTTTAAGTTTGAGGCAGCCAAACAGTGGACTGAATTCCATTACAGACGTTAATAACACCTTTCAATCTCCATTTGTGTTCACAAATGTGATAGTTAACATCCGCAGGACTTGGATCCATAGCTATAATTCTAGGGAAAAGAATTGTTTACAAGGGCAATTGTAAGGACCGGAGATACTGGAAAGCACTCTCACTAAAACAGCAGTAATAATAGTTTAATACTTTTTTCCCGCTATCTAATTTCACCTTTAAAATAACTGCATTCTTCTCTCCCTTAAAGTTAGGCAACCGAGGCAGAATTTGCGGAACGTCGGCAACGTCTCATGCCTAGCAGCAGAGCTGGAATTCAAGCCTGGGCGGTGGCTTTGGATCCTGAGTCCTCGGGCCCTGCACAGACTCACTTCATAAAAGGGCCCTTTAGGTGGAGGCTGTCAGTGTTATCGTAGCTGCTATAACTTGCATCAAAAGTGCTGCTTGTCAGAAGCTCTATACTGGTTCATGTTTTCACGGTCATATTGTTCTTTATTTCTCAGGCAGAACTAGAATATCATAAATATGTGTGCATTTGTTAAAAGCAATACCTTAAATGGTTAAAGTCTCACCATTATAAATCCAAATGTTATTGCACCTTACAGTTCAAGGTAAAAAAGAATAGCTGATGTAAATTGTGTCAGTACACATCAACATAAACCACCAGGGCACTATATATTACTGTGCAAGCTCCACTCTACACATATATCTTGATACAAGCAATACTTTTGACACCAATCACTTCCTTAGATAAAATACAGTTTGTAGGGGAATAATTTCAGAACCACATAAAGTGGCACTCTCCCACAGAAGAAACATTCATTCTCATGTAAAAAAGTGTTCACAGTGTTAAGTACTATACCCACCAAACACAAAATATAGTCCTGTATTCCTTACTCAGATTGCTATATTTAGTCTTATTTTCCAAACCAAATCTAATTTCTTAGCTGCATCAGAGATGAGTATTGAGAATTAGTTCTCCAACCTTTGATAACTATATTTTCATTGAGATTCAGTGGAATTTCGGGGAAGGGCAAGGTAAAACAGCACTCTAAACAATAGATTGGTTTTTCTCATTCGCAACAAATTATTTCAATAAATCGTACCTCTCCTTCTTTCCCAATTCTCCTTATCAAAATTCTGTGCATAGAGCCTAGGTATAAAGTATTTGTTATCTTATTTAAAAGGCTTTTTGTAACAGTGTGTCCAACACGTCCTAGGGCTGACATCAACGCTTGTCGTGTTTTCATCACATACTGCACAATATGCAGCATGCGGCATATTCAGACTTGGAAAACTCCGCAGACCCTAAAGGCACACATCGCTGCCACCAGCTATGATCAAACGAAAACACCTCATGGCAAAAATTAGAAAATGGTTTATAAAGACTTTTTTGCATATTTTTAAATCTTACTGTGATTCTATTTAGGTTTAAAAATTCCATGATAAACTATGACTTTTATGTATCTAAATAGTGTTTAAGTTTCCCTTTAAAAGGGAACAATAACAACTCTCAACCTGAGACAACAGAAATGAATCAGATCTGGGACCCAACCAGCCCTAAAAATATTCAAATTTCTCAGTATTTTTTTTTAACTTGACAGTGACTTAGAGGCTGTAGCTCTAGTTTTAGGCAATGTGTAACAAGCTACAACCAGACTCAAGTTAATTTGATCTTATGTCTGCTCCTCCAGTAGACTTTAAAAATTAAAAACATGAGACCTACTGCTTCCAAATGTCACTCTTTCTAAAAACATACACAGAGGGAGATAGCCGGGCAGTCTAAGCACCTGCCTGGCAAGCGCAAGGACCCAGTCCGATCCCCTGTACCACATGCTTTGCTGGCCCGGGAACCATGCTGGTCACTGAAACTGGGTGTGGTCGTGCATGCTTGTAATTGCGGCACTGGGGAGGCTGAGACAGGAGGGGCACTGAGTTCGAACTGCTTAGCAAGACCCTGTACCAAATAAATAAAAAATAGATTTAAAAAAAACAATAATAATAACAAATAAAAATGAAAACATAGAGAATATAAAGTGAAAATAATTCTGACCTTGAACTCTGAACACTGTAATAATGCCATTTACTATGATTTATAGTAGTGATCACAATGACTATGCATTTAAAGTCAGCAAATATTAAGAGAAACATAGAATCACTGAAAGGAGGTGGTTCTGTTGAAATCTTTATCAAATTACAAATTGTACTTAGACTCAATCCTTTAGGCTTTGCCACAAAAAATAAAATCCATATTGATTGTTTTTTTAGAAAAGGAAAAATTACCAACATTAGAACAATGAATTACTTCCTGACCCAAAGAGATAAAGAGAGGAAGAAAATGAATTGGAAGAAAGGGTACTTATACACTTCCAAATAGCCAAAATAAAATGATCACAATGTGGGACTCATTTATTGTGTATACGTAAGTACAAAAACTATTGTGCTAAGTAACTTTTTAAGAGAGAGCTTGGGACCACACTATTTGTGTAATAAACAACTTGACTGGTCTTTATCATTTTTTTATGGAGTGAATTTCTAACGCCTTGGAATTTCCTGAGTTAACAGAAGTATCTTTGCTATGCATGAGCCTCTGGAGTTTTTGCTGATGAAATGACGTACAGTGGACCCCTATATAGTTCAGGATGGGCACTAACCAACTGTTATTAGAAAACTGAGGCTTTGAACCATAAGACATCAGCCCACTTGCCTGACATATAGGGAGGGAAGGGAGAGTGGAAATTAAACTATGTGGACAAGAATTTGATCAGTCATGCTTTTGTAATGAAACGCCAATAAAACTGCTGGCTGCCAAAGTTTGAGGAAGTTTCCCGGTTAGTCAACAAACTAATGGACCAGCAGTTCGATGCACAGTAATCACTTGGGGAAAGATCACAGAAGCTGGGAGTCCAGACCCTCACCATCTTTGTGCTTTGCATCTATTTGGGTAGTATTCATTTGTGTGTCAAACACTAATTCTCAGTTGTAGAAGTTTTTCTTCCTTTTTTTTTTTTTGTATTTTAGGGAAGGGTCTACAGGGTGTTCAGGTTCTCACTACTAGATCGGACTCATAGTGATCATCCTGTCTACAGTCTTCCAAGAGCTGGGATTACAGGTGTACCCCACCATGCCCAGTCTCAATTGCCATCTCCGTGCGCCCCGGGGGTGGGCCCAGCACAGCAGGCCGGGGATCAAACCTCCAGCCTGCAGGCACAGGAGTTTTTCTTTTTTTCTTTCTTTCTTCCTCCCTACCCCCTACCCCCGCAGAACCAGGGATTGAACTCAGGTCCTTCCCTTTGCCAGGCAAGTATTTTATTCTACTGAGCCATCTTTCCCGCCAGTCTTTCTAATAAATTTTAAGAACTCTTTTAGATTTGTACTCATTTGGTCAGAAGTACAAGTGGCACTGAGAACCGAAGTTTAACCTGGTAGCTCAAATGAGGACAGCCTTATTGAGGACCATACCCTTACACCTGCGGAGTCAGATGCTTAAAAGGGGACTGTCAGCATTAGAATTGCACTGCAAAATACCATCGTAAGGAAGAGAGTGCCTCTAGCCAAGACATAAATTCCTATGCTTTTTTTTTTTTTAACCTCAAAGTGATTAAGAAAATCCAAGAACAGCATGCATTGACTGTCATAATCAGAACTGGAACACATTGGAGATAGACAAAAACCCAGTCACCATACTGGAAGACAGAATATCAGACACGCGTTTCTATGACTCCAGATCCAGATTTAATATCAAAAAAAATTGACAACCTTGTATTATTAACCTGCAGAACATCATGACTAATAATTACCTTTAAGGAAGATGACTTTACTGCTAACTCTGAAGAAATCTGTGTATAAGTAATAGAGTTTCCATCTTCATGTTTCATGAAACCTCATCTTGGATGAGGTTGTCTACTGGATTAACAGTATTCTTTCAAAGAACAAACTTTTTGATTTATTGTTTTCTTAGTCTCAATTGCATTAATTTTTGTTCTTTATAATTTCCTCCCTCATATGAGCTTTTGATTTAATGTGTTATTCCTTTTCTAGAAGTTTGAGTTTCAACATTAGGTTGTTTATTTTTTTAATGCTTATTTTCATTCTAAAAAAAAACCCTCATAAATGTTTTTTATTTGATAAAAAACACAAAGAATGAAAATCAAAAACAAAGGGAAATTAAGAGATTAACTCAAGATCTAACAATAGTGAGGTCAGTGAATGCCCAGATCTAGGATTTTTATTGAGTAATAGGGTAGTGATTTTATTCCATTACTGCTGTTTGCATTATTGTTATTATAATCAGTGATTCTCTAAGATGTTTAGAAGAAAACAATTAAAGGATACATATTCTTTAGGGTAAAACATAAACAACAAAAATCCCATCTTTTTCAGTATTTCTTGACTATTTTAAATAAATCATATTGAGGAAAAAATATGAATTATTCTGTAACGATAAGGTCTACCAAGTCTTCATGTCACAACATTTAAAATAATATACCCTGCCCTAAATATAGAAAAGAAAAGAAAAAAACAATATAGAAGACTCACAATGTTACTGATGATAAAACACTATATTGAGGAATAGAAAACCCCTTTGATGTTCTATCTCTTGTATTTTGTGTAATCTGATTTCTTTTTTAATATATGCTTCACCATATCATACACCCAGATGACTCTGGCTTCATCTGCTAAGTTTACAGGAAGTAACTTTTTATTAGCATGATGAACTTAGTCATCAATTTATGACTTATGACTATGCTATGTAGCTGAGGTTGCTCTTTTTCATGAGTCTGGTGGGGCCCACATCTGGTGCTGGTCTGTTTGCCCAGACAAGTTACCACAACCTCCTGCCATGCAGCTACACATAGCGAGCTGCTATACTATAACATGGAGTCTCCTGGGGCAACACTACCGCTCTATACAATATGGAGTCACTCACAATAATGTACAACAAGCCTGCTCTATTCACTGGCCTTGTCTGAAAAGATTGACATTCTTAAATGGAGGCCTTCTACATATGTGAGATCTGAGATCAGAGTGCTGAGATAGATTTTTGGCTACATTTGCCTCTCATGGTTTCAGTAAGGCTTTACAACAAACTTCTGTGGGTGTTCCTGACAAACAGGAACTACCACATTAATTAATCATGAACTGCAGATATTTTAATAACTGTGCTTTCAGATAAGAAGAGGTATACCCTTTTAGCAACAACAGAAATGCTTCGAGACCATAGTAAAGTCTCCAAATTCAATCTCTATTTCATAAGCCTACTTTCTCTGTTCTAGAAGTGGATTGATTTTAATGACAAATATCCAAGACGAGCAAAGTATCTATCTCAGCTTTCATGTACAATGGCAAGCAAAGGTAACAAAGATTTAATTGATTGTCTCTAAATATCCAGATAAAAGGAAGAAAGAAAAGGAGAGTGAGAGAGAGCACCTAAAAGACTAAGCACTGTTTGGGTGACACACTGAGTCAAACTAGATAATTCATGTCTAAACCCATGGATCTTCCATAGCACAAGGTTTGAAAAGTCCATATTGGACATGAGTGGTGTTAGTCGTTAAGAGAGTGTGATTGATTTAATTGTTAGAAGATTTGGCTCTAAGTGTGACCTCAGATGAGTCACCTAAGCTTGGTCTCAGTTTCATTTTGCAAATGAAGGCCTCAGATTAGATTATCCTTATATTTCCTCCCAAAATCTAAAGTAGTGTGATTTCATTTCTCCTTTTGTTATGTAGCAATTGTAATCAAACAAAAGTCAGAAAAGAGCCTCAAAGATTATCAAATGATAAAATGAAGTTGAAGATTTAAAAGCCCCTTAAAGCATATTACATGTTTTACAAATGTTAGATACTACCTCTCTATTATTAATACAAAGTGTCTGATGATGAAATTTTAAAATAAATAGCACTGTAGTTAAAATTCACCATATATCTGAGAACAAGACCATATATTCATATAAGCAATAGAGAATCTGAAATATTCTTTATCTTTTACTCTCCACTTACATTTACTGTAAAGTTCCACAAGGAAGGAATAATTCCTTTATGGTTCTATTTACCTTTTCCATTTTATTATAAATGTTTTTGAGAGTAACAAATATGTCATACATGTGTGTATTTATACAACCAATAGCAGAGGAGGAACTACAAAGGAAATTTCCTTACAAATATGCTTATATATAGTACAGAGCCATACTGACTATATTTCTCATAAACTGTAAGGGGCTATACAGACTACCTTGTAAAGTGTAAAGAACAAGAAAAGGAAAAATAGACAACTAAAGGTTAAATTTTAAAAAAAGACAAAAGAAAAAGAAAATGGGGCTGGGGAGATAGCACAGTAGAATAAGTGCTTGCCTGACAAGCACAAGGGCCTGAGTTCAA
>NDGM011152189.1:0-12007 GCA_002564305.1 Octomys mimax | reverse complement strand
CCCACCCCATGACTGCATGAGGCTTTGGGGGGACAACTAGACACAAACCATAACAGATGATAATAAAGAATCTAGCTCTCAGGGTGACTCTTGCTGCCTGTTTTGCTCTTCCAGTCTATCTGCTTCTGTCCTGAATCACTCTCTCCTTCTCTATACATGTGTATTTTGTCATTCTGAAGCTAATAAAATACAAATACTTTCTTTTCATTCCTTTGAGTAATAAAACAAAGTTGAGACAAATCTATAGCTCAGCCTGATAATTTGGTTTTTAAGAGGAAAAAAAAATCCAATTATCCAAACTCCTTAAACCATCACACACTGGCTGGATCTCTCTGGGGGATTTGTTCACCATCCCATTGGATCCACTGAGGTGGAGAAGGCAAGGAATACAGCTTCTGTCCACCAAAAACCCAGTCAGACTCCATTCGTGCTGCTGAGGAACTGCATTATTACATTATCCTCAAGTTCACTGGGCTCAACTTTCTAATCTTCAAAATAAGGGAGCTCATATCTGCAGACTTAGGTTCACTGTGAAAGGACCTGGCATCTACAAGGACTGAAAACCCTACAGCTCAGTCCATGCACAAAGTCAGAATCTCTTCAAAGACAATTCCAGAATGCTGAGACAATGCTCCTGTCTCTGAGGAAGACACAGGAAGATAGGAAGATCTCCCTTGTTCTAGGGTTGGCAGAATTAGCATCGTGAAAATGGCCACGTGACCAAAAGCAATCTCCAGATTCAGTGTCACCTCTATTACAGCACCAATGACGTTCTTCATAGAACTAGAAAAAAATGATTCTAAAATTTGTATGAAATCAGAAAAAAAAAAAAACCCAAACAAACAGAATGGCCAAAGCAATCCTAAGAAACAAGAGCAAAGCTGGGACATCCCAGTACCTGATTTCAAATGATACAGCAAAACAGTACTCATAAAAAGTCTGAAGTAATGGCATACAAAAACAGACATGTCAACCAGTGGAAAAAGACAGAAGACACTGAAAAAATCCATGCAACAACTACAGCCACCTGCTTCTGGACAAAAATGTATGGTGAAAGAAAATTAAACTTTCAGTAACGATGGGGGAAAACTGGGTATCCACTTACAGATGATTGAAACTAGATTTCCTTGAAGGCAAAATTTCAGGAACAGGGAGCTGGACGGAGGCGATATTGGCCCTGAGTGTAGGAATGCAGACGTTGGCAGGGTCAGAGCATAGAAGTTGAGCAGAGCTCCAGGAAAATCAACAGCTCACCAGGCAAGCACTTATTCCACTGAGCTATCTCCCTGGACCCCCATCACATAATTTAAAGTTTGTTTTTCCAACTAACAGAGTTATAATATGCATATAACTTATATGGAAGCATACTTAAGTATATATATTAATTCCATGTAAGTTTTTATTGTGTTATAGGTACATGTTTTGGGAGAAGTGTTCTTGTGGCTCATGGATTCCTTTTGCCCCACAGTCACCATTCCCTGTCCCCTCGTCCTGTGGACTGTGTGTTCCTCCCATCCGTGAGATCTTCTTCCAGTTCTCAGATTCTCCAGGGTCTGCTGACCCCAACCTTCTGTCTGAGATGAGACCTTTCTGGGTGCTGGGCTGAGGCACAGCTTGCAGGTGAGGGGGACAAGCAGCAGCATTCTAGTAGGACTCTGTGTCTAATGTGTTCCTATCTTTTCTCCTCTTTCAATTTATCTCCTCACAGAAGAAAACCAGATGTTTTCTAAGGAAAGAAACGGCCTTGAGCTGCTGAAGGGGATGAAGCTGCGGGTCTCTATGGTTGGTGAGTCCAGCAGGTTCCCTAGGATTCCCTAGAGGAATGGAGCCAACACATATTCATACACATGGGTTTCTCAAGCTGGCTCACGTGACCAGAAGTGGGAGAGTCCACACTGGCTGTCTGCACTGCAAAGCCAGAGGATCCAGGAGTTGCTCAGCTCAAGAATCTGCAGCTGCACAGCCACAGGATCGGGGACACAGCTCCAGCCACAGCCTTGAGGCCTGGACCCTCCTGGGGAGTCCCCTTGGTAGTCTGCATTTAAGGCTGGGGAAGCTGAGCTTGATGGCCACAGGGTCAGCAGCAGAAGTGGCACAAGTTCAGGTTGAGCCCTCACCCACCTCTTCCTTCTCTCCCTTCTTATCCTCCCTAGGCCATGAGCCTGTTGGTTGGTGCCTCTCAGAGCCAAGGGCCTCCCTGCCCAGCTTGCTGGCCCCATGCCAGTCATCTCCCCAAATGCCTACCTGATGAGCACACAAGTGAATTTCTCTCATCTGCTAGGTGCTTCCTAATACAGTGGAGTTGAAATTGCAAGATTAAGGTACACACTGACCTCCACGCAGCCACCTGCCCAGCCTCTTTTTCTCCTCCAGACCTGCTGCTCCTCAGACTATAACCAGGGCAACCCATTCAGTGGCAGCATGGGCCCCCTCCTCCAGGAAGCTTGAAGCCGGGGTCTCATCCTCCGGTCACCCACCTTTCTTTGCGCAGTTCTCAGTACTGTGCTGAGTTTGCCTCCAGTTCTTCAGCTGTTGCCTATTTACATGAAGAAGGAAAAGGAAGAAGTAAAAGGAAACTATGTTCAGTCCACCAAGGTAGCCGAAAATTGGCTTTGATATCCCAGAAAATATTAATATGTTCTATTAATTCAAGTTGATACAGACTTGATGTATTCAAAATTACTTGGTGAAGGGAAGACAAGGGAGAATGCCTTCTGTGGTCATTCAGTTAAAATCCTCAAACCATAGCTGGCTCTCTATGAACTACTGGAAGTCGCATGCTTTCTGTCTGCTTAATCAGTGAGCAAGGTACTGAAGTCAAGGCTGCCAGGGTACTGTACACTCACCCCTGCCACCCCTTGTTATTAAAGCTTCCGTGGAAGCACTGCAGATTGGTGCAGACTGTGGAACTTTTTTTCTGCACAGCATGGCACAGCCAAATGCCTAGGTGTCTATAGATTGCCCTCCTGTGCAGGCCCAAAACTTTGCCTCCTTGCGACAAGGCTGAGGGGCAGCTCAGGCCCCAAGCTGAGTCTCTGCCGCAGCCTCTGATGGATGATGACCAAGACTGACAGGCTCGGCCACAGCCGTTGGCATCAATTGTGAGATCTGATGGCAGGAAACAGTGTGACTGCGCGCTCTGCAGCGTGGTCTGCTTTACAGCATGTACATGCACCTGACCTCATACCCATGCATCCACTTACATGCAGGGAAAGAGTGGCTGATGCTAATTATGTCAAGGGCTTGATCTGAGTCATATATTATGGAGATTTAAACCACTCCTAAACCACATGCCCAGGGAGCATCTTTTCTCCATGTTGGAAAGTTCTGTTTCAATATTACTGAAGTAAAACATAAAGCAAGCACGCACGCGTGCATACACACACACACACGATACTATATATGTATGTGTATATATATATATATATTTTTTTTTTTTTTGATGACACTTAATAGAGGTAAGTACACAGGTAGATAAGTCAGATTGGACATGACTGGAAAAAGAATTCCACCTATTTAGAATTTTAATGAAAAAGTTTGATCACCCTATACAACCATTTAATAATGGAGAATATTTTCCTGATTACCTAGATTTTATTTACAATGCTTTTATCTCTAAGGTAAGTTTTGTCCTTCCGACTTCCTAAATATATTTGAACTGACCTGTGAGTCCATCTTCCTGTCTGTCAAACGATGCCTTTCCCCCATAGTCACAGAACAGAGTCAACGCCTTTTAGTTATTTTTCTCGTCTTTCTTTGAGGAGAGAATGCAGGTGGATGCTCCCTGCCTCTTCTAAAATGGACTCTCTTCCTTCCTCGCACCTCACAAAGTCTTCAAAAATTAGCAGTCAAAGAGATCCTTTGTGTATATTCAAAGCAAACGCACGCTGGCCGCAGCAAGCGCATTCCTTCCTCACCGCGTCTGCGTCGGACTCCGCTGTCCCAGAAGCCCTTGCGCACACTGCCGCTCCCAGAGAGGCTCGGCCTGAAGCACAGACGTTGGGCGGCTGCTCAGGAGCTGTTCCCTGCAGTGTCATTCGAGGAGGGCCAGAGCCCTGGTCCCCATAAATTGGGGAATAGGTGGAGTGAGCCCTCCTCCCTACCAGTTCCCCAAGTTAGGGGCACATCAGGCACATGGGATCTGCTCTGTGACTTAACGGTAGATTTGCAAACCTCTCAAACATTAGGATAGGATGTACCAGCCAGCTTAAAAGAAGAAACATAATCCAGCTTGAAATGAGGCTTATACATCTGGAAATTTATGTGCAGCCCTAAATCTCCCCTGACCCTTCGTCCAAGACTTGCACTGGTGTTTAATTTACGTGCAGTTGCAGCTGAGTATACACCGTGGAACCAAGCCCCAGCCCTGAGACCTGAGCTGGTGGGGCTGGGGTGCAGGTGCAGGAAGCGCAAGACCTCTCAGGGCACAAGAGTGGGAACACAGCTTTGGGCCCCAGCATCTGCGCGTCTCATTCCTGAGCGATGCGCCCGACAGCATGCAGCCCTGCATTTCCCTGACCATCCTGTGAATGGATCGGAAACTCCGCTGTCGCGGCACTGTTTTAGTTGAAGAAGAAGACAAAATGAATGTGCTGCTCTGTTCCCCTCTCTGTCTCTCTGAAGGGAGCGCTGGAGCCATCTGCCTCCCCAGTGACCACATGCTGTTTATTCAAATGAGGCCCCCAGCACAAAGGGACCTTCAGTGGGCCGGTGCTGCGGGAGCTCCCACTTGCACGAAGCTTCTCATGTCTGTGTCAGCGGCGGGAGAGTGCATGCCATGGACCACACAAAGGCCACAGTGTGGTCTAATGTATGCGGCTCTACTTCGAATCCTAATGGCGCTGTGCAGGAGGAATTTACTCAGCCCTCAGAGGAATCAGAAAGAGACGTTTATTTCATTCAGAGGATGCAGTGACTTGCCCTGCGAGTGGTGCCGCAAAGCCCGCTTTGAAAGGACCTTTCATTGTGCAGGAAGAAAGCTTGCTGGGTGCAGGACGCTTGGGGGGCCAGCCCCACACCCTCGCAACTCGGCTGCGTGCAGCGCAGCTTTCCCAGTGTCCAGGGCTGGCCCTTTCCATCCGTCCTTAACTGATGGGGTTAATATAAACCCCAGTACCACTGGCATTTGTGTAGCCCCCATAATAAGACTGTTGTGGACTTCTCTCCACCGTGGTGTCCCCATTGAGGAATGTGTCACTCTGCATAGTACAAACTTGTGGGCAAGAGAAAAGGGCCACAATCACTTCATTAATGATTTGTAAACATAATCCCAAGCTGCTACCACCTGCGTGGCCTGGGAGGGGGGGGGGTGCTGCTGGCTGAGGCTCTGCCAGTCAGAGCCCCTGAGAAATCTGTGAAAGTGGACCCTCCATGCCCACACCCACAGCCTCGTGGAGAAAAAGTCTTTTTCCCTGTCGAGACGGTGTTTCTGTGGGGTCAGGAGACCGGGTCGCTTACATGTGAAAGTGAGGGAACTTTGTCATCACCATGCTGCCAGAGGCTGGAGCTGTAAAATGCGGATGGCAAAGTGATATGGAAGGGCATCGGTGGCCGGCAGTGGCAGCAAGCTTGGTGTGTCATGGGTACAGCCCAAGGCAAGCATTTCTCATTCACCAGCCCAGTGTCCTGTGCCCTGACAGTGCATCCTGCCACCAATGCAGGCCACACTGTCCCTCTGCAGGGTGAAAGCAGGAGGCTGCTCTGCGCTGCTTTTTAATTTTGTTTCTTGGAGACGCAGTGTCTTAGGGCTTGCAGAACGCATGACTTCTGGGGACCTGCTGTTTGGGGGATGTGAGTTCAATGGGTCTTTCCTGGCCCTTTGCCTGCATCTCTCAGCAGGGAGCAAGTGTTCCCACATGGCCAGGAGGCTGAGGGGAGGAGGAACACGGGAGGAAGAGGAGGAGGCACCTGTGGGGTGAAGTGGACCGCATTCCTGCAGAGTGGCCCCCAGGGACAGGACCCCAACTCTGTCTGGTTGCCCTTGTAGGTCAAGTAGCTCCACTGCATGGTTGGGGCTAAAGGAAGCTCTGAATAAAGGACCTAAGGAGACAGCAATGCTCCTTCCAGGGAGATGGGCCCTGGCACTGTTGCAGGATCATCATGCCAGATGAAAGTCACCATGGAAGAATCCATGGGATATGGAAGTGGCTCTGCTGGGAGGGTCAGCCAGGGGCAGTGGCACGAAGGCGTGGTGCCTGGAAAGAGAGCACTCAGCCTGTGACCTGGTCCTGGTGACGGAGGTAACCATGCTTCCTCCCTTCCCTCCTGAGTTGTCTTCCACATACGAAGATGACCATGAGCCTAAGTTAGCTGTGGAGCTAGTGCTTCAGCCAGGCTCATAGGAGGGCTGCTGGGCAGTGCCAGGACCATTGGCTCCACCCCTCTACTTTGGACAGGTGTAGGTGGCTTTCCTCCTCCCTGGGGATCCTGGAAACTTTAGTGTTCAGCGTGTCCACCTAAGCTGGGAACCCGGCATGCTTCTTAGTCTTACATGGCGCAGAGCTGAGCCCTGCAGCACAGAGACTGCCCAAACCAGCCCATCCCCCAACAAGGGCCAGCCTCTCTAGAGAGCTCAGGGTCCTGGCTTCGGGCTTGGCTCAGAGCTAGAGGGACTTCTCAACTGCGTGTTCCTCTTCTTTCTGCCTGTAGCCCTGAAGGAAACAGTATCACTTCACACAGGTAGATGCCAGGACATGTCCTTGGTGTCCTGTAGGATTCTGAGCTCACAATGCCATGCCACAGGAACCTGTGGTGCCATTTGCTAGCATGAAAGAGAGAACAGAACCAGTCTCCAGAAACCCAAAGTCCCACGTCCTTCTTCAGGAATGAGCTCTACTGTGCACCGAATTGGACTTGGCATCAAAGTGCAGCTGCTCCTCACAAAGTAAGGCTCCTGCTCTCTGCCAGTCCTCAGCTGTGAAAGATCTGGGGGCCCTCATGGTCTGCTAACCATTCTAGCACCTCCCATCTACTCCTCAGCCCTTCCTGCACCTCCCAGTGCAGCCTGGCCATGCCAGAAAACTCACCAGGCTGTCCCCACCCAACCTGAGGACCCTGACCATGGGCCACATTCTTGGAACTTAAGACAGCTTTGCTGCACTGCAGAAGCTATGCAAGTAGAACGTGTCACCTGGGGCTTCAAGCAAGAGAAGCATCACTTCTTAGGTCAGTCGCTGCGTGTCTGCCTTAGTATTTATTACACGGAATAAGGTAGTCTGCATTTGCACGGGTCGCCCTTTGGGAAGGTGTCATGCCTTACAACTGTTTAAAGTCAGGTGTGCATGCGTACATGTATGTGTGTGTGTGTGTGCGTGTGTGTGCATGCGTGCGTGTGCATGTGTGTGTGTGTGCATGCCTGTGTGTTGGGCACTGGCTGGTCATAGAGAAGGTGTCTCATTTTCTGTGTTTTTTGCTTTCCTCAAAGGTTCTGCCTCTAGAACATTAAGGGCAGAAAAATGCTTTGGAGGAAAGAAACAGGAATATGGAACAGCGGCAGTCACAACGTCACAGGAAACAGCTGCCTTGCCTCCTCCGAGGTTCCGCTGCCCTCTCCTAGGGTTCAGCCTCACCTCGGAGGCCTGCTGGGTCCCGATGAGTATGCATCGCCTGGGCCCAGGTCTGCTTGTCATCGCACCAAGAAAGATGATGAAACACATTTCTGCTGGGTTTTGTAGTGTCTGGTTCGCAAACCCTGTAATTGATGGGGGAGGGCCCGGCCGCCGCGTTCCTCCTGAGCCTGGGTCCCAGCCAGGCAGGGACGGGAGCACAGGGCAGAGGGGCAGCAGTGGGCTTGGGCAGCCACATTCTCCATGTCCTCGTGGGCAGGGGCTGTTCTGCGGACACTCACATATGTGGCAGGAGAGTGGGGTGCAGAATACACCAACCTGCGACATGGAGTGTTTGACCTCAAAGTTGTTCTCCACCCTAAAGTTGTGCTTATTTTCAAGTTTTTTGGCCACAGCCTGGCCCTGTGCTGGCCATTTGGCCTAATCTCAGAACAATGTCCAGGAAGAAGAGCGCTGTTCTCCCAGCTGCCCCGCCTCATTGTCCCCTCCCGCTCCCCCCAGCAGGTGTCCACGGTGCACTCACCTGCCTGGCTGCATCTTCCCCACCTGGGGAGCTCCCTGAGCTGGCACTGTCATGAAGGTCCAAGCCAGGGCTGGCCCTTGAGTGTCCTGTGTGCTGTGGCAGAGCTGGGCTCAGAGCAGCCTCTCTGGAGATGTGGCTGAGGACAGGGCCAGTCTCTGACTGCACAGGGCAAGCCAGCTTACAGTTTAAAGTGATGAAGCAAATACAACTGGTTGGAAAAATAAGGCAGAAGTGAAGACAGAAGTCCAGCTGGATACCTGTTGAGCTCCAACAGATGTCCTGAGTGAGTGCCATTCCTGGGTGGGGGCCCAGCCACTTCCTTCTTTCCTTCCTTCCTTCCTTCTTTCCTTCCTTCCTTCCTTCCTCCCTCTCTCCCTCCCTCCCTCCCTCCCTCCCTCCCTTCCTTCCTTCCTTCCTTCCTTCCTCTCTCCCTCCCTTCCTCCCTTCCTTCCTTCCTTTCTTCCTTCCTCTCTCCCTCCCTCCCTTCCTTCCTTCCTCTCTCCCTCCCTCCCTCCCTTCCTTCCTTCCTTCCTTCCTTCTTCTCTCCCTTCCTTCCTTCCTTCCTTCCTTCCTTCCTTCCTTCCTTCCTTCCTTTTTACCTTCCTTTCCTTTTCTTCTTCTTTTCTTTACTTGCATTTATAAGACTAAAAGGCCTTGTAGAGCTCCAACGCTATGTCTAAGCATAAGTCAATTCTGCCGTAATCTTTTGAGACGCTGAACTAATGTTTCTCAAGATTTCCCGCCCAATTCCATCATTTTGTAAAATGAAGTCATGGAGCACATCACTGGAAAAGAAAAGCTAAGGTTTAAAAAAGAAACAAAATGTTCTGAGTCACATATTTAACTATACTAAGGGCTGAAAAGTAAGATTCGAGTATCACATTCCCTGGTAAGTACACAGTTGTGCTTGCATTTATTAGATGTCTCCTCCCTCAGCAAATAATTCCCCTCCATAAGGGCTCCCCGATGCCACCTTTGGTAATCACCATGACACTCCTCCCTTTAGGTCCTCGTGCAAGTCTCTCACTTTCCATTAAGAGCTGAGTGGCTTCTCTGAGAGCAGGAACTGCAGCGTAGTCACCCTGCTGTCCCTGCACTCGGCTGGGAGCTCTGTAGCCCTTCCCCACTCAAGCCAGGTGCTGAGGGTGCAGGGACAGTGTGGACTCCTGACCCCAAGTTGGCCACTCTCCTACCAACCTCTGGACATCTCCAGGGGCAAAAACGCTTTGAATTGCATATGTTTGAACGAGAAGGCAAGAGGACTCTGAAGCCACTTAATGCCAAAGCGTTTCACTTTGAATCCCGACCCCTAGGAGAGGGGTCTGTCGGGCAGCCCTGAGTTGTAGTGATGGAGTGTGTCATTTCCTTCACACCTGTTTGTTGCTTGGGGCGTTCCTGGCTGGTATTGGTGGCATCCCTTTGAGATAACGAAGGTCCTGACTCTCTGCACAAAGAGTTATGAAGCTCATCCCAGAGTGCAGCTTTGAGTTCTTGTGAGCCTTTACTTAAATTTCATCACAAGAATCTTCTCCAAAGGACTTGCAAACAGCCCCAGCATACTTCATTGTAATTCACATTCCACTTCAGCCCTTCTGCTGTGCAGTTGTCTTGGTACTCAGGTGCCAAAACACTGTGGCACTGGAAGCTTTTCTCTTGCAGAGAATAAAGAGCCCGGTGTCTATAGTACTTAATAAAGTGGGTAGCAATTATTAATATAATAATTCTTTATTACTTGAACTGAAACCAGAGACATAAGTGCTTCAAGACTTAGACTCAGAACATGAAAGGCAAATTAAAGTAAGTCCAAGAAAAAGTCTGTGAACTTAATTTAGTTGAATTCTTTATTTTCAAAGTAGAACGAGTGATTATTCTTACTCATAGCTGTTAATTTTTTTTAAAGTGGGCTTCAATTTGAAATTCTGGAATTATTGGTCCTTTATTAAATCCCAAAGCCAAAACCAGGGACTTTGTTGCATGTACTAAGTGGGACATTGTGAGATCTCAGGGCCTCGCTCCACCAAATGCTGTGGCCTGTGGTCTGGAGCTGGCCAAGGAGTCCCGCTCGCCCTAGATGAGGAGAAGCCGTAATTACAGGCCTTCACATTACAGCAAAAGGAAATTGTGTGCTCCCCCTTCCTTATATCAGGCAGTTAGCAGACCGTATAGGTTTTAGCTGGAAGTGGAGGGCTCTACACGTTTGAGAGGCAAATAGCACTGGCTGTGAAGCCACAGGGCTCAGAAAGTGCAGGTGTCCAAGCACCTCCTTGCTTTCAGAAGCCCAGAAGATCGCCCTGGTAACAGTCATTGTGCAGGAACAAGGACAGAGGACCACTGCGCCACCTGCATCTGACTGTCACTATAATGCCCGGACCCGAGGCCACCACAGCTGGGCAAAGAGCCACAAGAATTCCCACAAACTAAAGTGCACAAAGGACAGGGATATTAAATGCCCCATCTTTGTTTGTTTGTTTTTTACGTCCTTCCAAGAAAGAGTTAAAATTCTTTGTAGGAGGAACGTTCCCTATGATGGTTTTTGATGTCTTTGGAAATTGCACGTTTTTTCTATTCTGAATGGACACTGTGGGGTTGTCCTGCTGGCTGTGTAAAGCCGCCTCATCCTCCATGTCAGCACCTACAGGGGATGCTCAAGGACGTCAGGAGGGAGCTCAGTGGCAGCTCCTCCTTTGCCATTTGGAGCCCTGCACAGGTCTGGTTTAGTGTACAGAGCCCCTTCCAGCACCTCCAAGGATGACACTCATGTGTGACATGTCCCCTCTGTAAGCAAAGTGTCATCACCATGGGCTTACACAACGTCCACTTTCAGAGCCTCTGTTAAGTGTAATATGTCCATATATTCAATAGCAAAGGAACAGAATACAGTTGGGGGTGACCCAAGTAACATTTCTAAGGTGTACTTGTACTTTAGGTTTGTCAAGATTTCTGAATTATAAACATTTTTGATTTATAGTGTCATAAGAAGCATGGTTTTCTTTTGTGAAATTCAAGAAAAACAGCACAGCCTGTGTATGTGTGTTCAGAAATTAAAGGCTTTGGCTTAGTACAGCCCTGGCTTCTGTCAGGACCAAAGGAAGGTGGGCTGGTAGCAGGAGAGGAGTCCTTCTAAGCCGACAGCAGCTCAGGCTGAAGAGGCCTGGTGGAGGTTGGGGAGGCTGCTGGGAGGCCTTGGGCAGGAGTCGTGAGCAGCTCCTCAGGACCCCGCCCCTGTGAGTGCTGGGCACTCTCTGGACTCCTTTCAGCCACCCCACTGATGCCCCTCAGCCTGGTGAGGACCTGGGGACTGAGTAAGGCTGGCCGAAGAGTGTGAAATTCAGATTTTTTCCAGAGGAGGCTGAGGGTTTTGAAGCCTGAAAAAATACCTATTACCAGAGTAGTCCATAAAGCTTAGCAGCCAGGGAGATGGACCTTTGGCGATTGGGAAGGGCCCCAAGGGATGAGGGAGGAACAAAGGCAAAGGGCAGAGGCTGGAAGAAACGTTAAAATGTCTTATGTAAACGTACCTGCTCCCCAGAGCAATGTGACTGTTACTGCAGTGGTGAACTAACAAACATAAAAAAAATAAAAACAAAAACAAAAACAAAAAACACCTCTGCGCACTGCACTGCACACAGTTGGGCCTGGGTGCCTTAGCTGGAAAAGGCACACAACATCCCAGCAGGACAGTGACCCAGGATCCTCAGGCCCCAACCTCAGATATCTGGAGGTGCCTCAGGAGTTCTCTGGGGTTCCTATAAGGGCTCCCTTGTTTTTGTTCCTTCCTGGGAGCTTTCATCTCCCAGAACCTTTACTATTACTCACCTAGTGTATTTTTCAGGTCACCTGGACTTCCTCAGAACAGACACCCTGGGATGAGCACGGGGTGAAGAGGAGAGGACGTGACACCAACGTCAACCCTTCTGGC
>NDGM011152188.1:0-11500 GCA_002564305.1 Octomys mimax | reverse complement strand
TTAAACTTTAAGTCCCTACAGAATATGACAAAAAATTTAAAAAATTAAAATATATTTTAAAAAATAGGAAGAATTATATATGTTTACATATCAGTCCAGAAATCCAACCATATACGACGTTGTTGCAGGACAACGACACCCTTTTCCTGTCTCATGACTTTTGAATGGAGATTCTATAGAAGGATATCACGCTTACTGGGGCACACTGCGGACACCAGTTCTGGGGGGAGATTCTTTTTGCATGTGGAGATATTTTAGGAACGTCTGGTGTGTATTTGATGTCTGCTGTGCCCTTTGGCTGGGATCTTGGTACTTGGAGAAGGGTTGTCCTAGTAGAAGTGGCCGAGCCCTCTACCTCCCTTGTGTCTGTGGAAAGACAGCTACGTGCTCTACCTACCTCCTCTCTCTCTACTACCTCTGCGTCCTTCCGTGCTCCATGCTCCTTTTAGGTAATGGTGATGCTGGGAAGGAGATAGCAGGGTGCGAGGCCATTTGGTGTCTGTGGCTTTTGCCATACATTCAGAAGGAGCTGCAGGTGTCCCTCGGGAGGATTTCAACTTGAGCCTCCTGTACTCAATTGTGTAGCTCGACTCTTCAACTTACGCAAGCCATGATGGAATTTTAAAGCTTTCTGTTAGGTACATTAAATAAGTAAATGGATGACATGCATTTTAACACTGTGTTCTATTTAACCCAGTATCTCCCAAATAGAATCACATGCCGTCAATGTAAGATTTATTATCATTATTATTTTTTGTTGTGTTGGGGATTGAGCCCAGGGTCTCATACATCTACCATTAACTACCCCTAAAATATTAATGCTCTGTTCTATGTTTTTAAATTCATACCAAGGTTTTGAATTACATGTGCATTTCATATTTACAGCAGACTGCCTCAATGTAGCGAGCTGTATTTCCAGGGCTTAGGAGCTAAAGCGGGTGGCAACTGGACCTCCACGTGCCTCTCTATTGAACAGTGAAGCTACCTCCAAAGGGAGCATCTTTGGCATGCTCATTCCAGACAAAAGTGTGCCTGTCTCCTGCACCTAAGTTCCATACTCTAGCTCCCGACAGGAACTGCCACTTATATTTTCATGTGTCACACTCCCAACTATTCCCCTTTCTCAACAGGTAAATCTAAGAAGAGCCCTACCAGGTTTAGGATACTTCCTGTCACTACAAAAACCTTAGCAAATAGTAGTAACTGGATGCTGTAACTAGTATTCCCTTGTTCTACCTCCTTACCCAGCTTCTGGTAAGTTTTGACGTAGTATGCCACACTAATTTCTCACAATCATTCTGTGATGTAGGTATTTTTATTAGCTTTCTTGGTAGAGGGAAAACCTAAGCAAAGTGTGTTAGTCTGTTTTCTGTTACTATGATAAGCAATCCAAGGCTAGGAGACTTATATAGAAAAGTCCTCTTTTCCAGAGTGGTTGAAGGAGCTGGTCATGTTTATTCTGAAGCGATAGTGGGGATGGACAAAGTCACATCCCTGTTGTCCTATGTGAAAAGGTGTTGCAGCACCTGTAGGGGTGGCTTGTGCCTTGTAGGTGTGGGGGACAGAGCAGGGCCATCAGGGTGGACGTTACCCTGGACGAAGTTTGATTTCCACTGAAGGAAGAACTTTCCATCAGCTGGGTGTCCACCATTGTGGAGTTTGTTCTTTTTTTTTTTGGCACCGGAGATTGAACTCAGGACCTTGTGCTTGCCAGGCAAGTGCTTCTTCTACTGAGCTATCTCCCTAGCCCCCCTAATTTTTATTTTTTGTCTTTTTTTTTTCCTGGTACCGGGGATTGATATAGTGGAGTCTGAATGTGCTTGTCACCAGAGGATTTCATCTGAGACACAGACATTCATTAGCAAGTAGGAGATAAATCACCCTTCCTTGGAGAACTCTATGAAGAATCATCAACCGATCAAATTTGATGCTCTTTGAAAAATAAACCAGCGCATTTTAATTTTGATTTAACTTAATTTAGCCTCATAATCTTCATTCTCATATATTCATTTATTTTTAGCTTTTTAATAAACTCACTAATTTCATTTCTTTCTTTCATTTCTATTTCCACTTTTTTCTTTTTCTGTATTTTAGGGAAGGGTCTACAGGGTGTTCAGGGTCTCACTACTAGATTGGACTCGTAGTGATCCGCCTGTTTACAGCCTCCCAAGAGCTGGAATTACAGGTGCACCCAGTCTCAATTGCCCTCTCAGCAAGCGCCGGGAGTGGGGCTGGCACGGCAGGCCCAGGGATTGAACCCCTGGCCTGTGCACCTGCTTGCAGGCAGGCACTTTAATCCACTGAGTTATTTGGCCAGCCCTTCCACTTTTTAAAATATATGTACATATGTATATTTGCGGTATTGGGAGTGGAACCTTAAGCTATGTTTATGCTTGGGAAATTCTCTGTCTTTGAGTCATACCCCTGACTCTTATTTTCTCTTTCCTCAAAACAACCAAAATTTCTCTCCAAAGCAAAACCAGGACCAGCTGACAGTGTAGGATGGTTGGTCAGTGAAATTCCTTCCTGTTGTAGAATCTGTCTTCTACACAGTGGCTGGGAATGTGGAGAGAAGGGCTAAGAAATGATGGGTTCATTGCTAGTCAGGCGTCACCTTTAAAATTGAGAGAAGATTCTTTCATCGTCAACATTGCAGTTGGCAGAGACACCATGGAGCTGGAGCTAGCAGCAATAGCTCACGAGTTCTGCACAGTCCGTTATTTGCTGAGCTGCGGTGAGGCAGAAAATCCCCAGATCTGGTTGTTGGGTCCCATGGGTGAGCGGGTCACAACTGGTGACTGGTCCTCAAGGGCCAGAGGTCTCGGGAAAGCCTCAGTCTGGACTCCACTTCTTCCTAGCAGGGAGCTGCTGTCGACAGCATGACGGTGATCCAGCACAGCCCGTACAGTTGGTCTTTACTCCTCTCCCAGCTACTCGAAGCCCTTTCTTCTTCCTGAGCCGCTTGATTACTTGGAGTCACGCCAGGCTGTCTCTCCCTAGAGTTCTAATCTTCCTCTCTCAGTCCACTTCCCATCGCTGGCATCCAATTCCCCTTTCATTCATTCAGCAAATATTTATGGAGCCCCTGCTAGGAGCTGGGCCCTGGGTTGGGCATGAGTGATACAGCAGAAAGCAAAATGGATGAGGTCCCTGCCTCGGTGGGATTTAGGATCCACCAGCCAAGAGGCAGCAAGTAAATAAATCGATTCAGCATGCATTTTCAGTGAATGGTAAATGCTGTGAACAGCAGACAATGGGGTGAGGGACTGCACAGTGAAGCCCATGAGGCAAGGGGGTGAATTGAGATCGGGTGGTCCGGGAAGTTCTGAAACATTTGTAACATTTGTGTAGAACAGTGAGTCCTAGCCAGGAGTGATTTCTTCCCTTCTTCCCCTCCTCCTACAGATGTTTGACAGTCTCTGGAGGTGGCTTTTGGTGTCACGACTAGGTGCATGCCATGAGAACTGCTGGCATTAGTGGGTAGAGGCCATGGATGCTGCCCAACACCCTACTGTGCACAGCATGGGCCCTGCCTCTGTCCTCAGGGGAATCTAGACCAGCGCTGCTGCTGGGACACTTGGGGTAAGGGTCTGAATACTGGGAAGAAGTCAAGCTCTTAGGCAGGAAATTTCCATGAGGGAGAAGCAGCCAACATCATCCACCATGAAGGGAATGTGTTGCTTTTGGTTGCTTTGGTTACCGCTGAAGGCAAAACTCAGCTGCTAAATATGGTAGTTTATTCCAAACTCTTGTTAAATCCAGAATGAGTGCTCAGGATGAGGATTTTTGAAGCACAGAGATTCTGGAAGGCAGGGCCCCAGCTCCACCACCATCAGCACGTAGCCACAGGAGTGCCCTGAGGACAGCGGCCCCTCACTTATCATGGAGGATATGTTCCAGACACCTCCACAATAAGTAAGAATTAGGGAAGTAGTGATATTTATTTTTGTATTTATATATATTTTAAGGCTTTATAAACCCTTCCCACACTCTTACAAACCTTTCCCACACTTTTATAAACACTTCTAATTTCCTTAACCATTTTCTAAACTCATAAATCTGTGTAATTTTGACACCTACATGTGCTGTACAGTACTGTATGTATTCATCTAGCGAGGAAATACATATGATAAACAGTCCATTTTATTTTGATTTAATATTCTTTTAATGTGTTAGAGTTAACATTTTAAATTTTTTATATATTTTTAAATTTTTAGGCAAAAATTATTAAAGCTATAAATTTTATGCATATAAATATGTATACAGTACTGGATACTACCACAAAATACCATGATATAGAAAAAAATCCACAATAAGTAGTTTAGATTAATGATTTTTAAAAACCCATGAAACAGTGAGTCCACGAAAGTTGAACCACGAAATAGTAAGGGACTGTTGTATTGACGTCTGGGAGGTAGAGTGGAGCAGGAGGGAGGGAATCAAAAGTTTGCACAGGGTTTTTTTAATGGACCAGACTTACAAGTGATCTACTTTGTGTTTATCTGTAGCCCATTGACGAGAACCCTAACTGCAAAGGATTCTGGGAAAGGTTGTCTAGACATACTTAAGAGGCAAGACAAGTGCTTTTGTGCTCATTGGGCAGGTTGTGAAGAAGCTGGCTTTGCTAGAGATCAGTAGAGCTGACATGGACAGAAGAGAAGGGTGTAGCAGTTAAAGCTGAAGAGCTGGGAAGTGCCCCAGCTTGAGACACAGATCAGCATGCTCTGTTTTCTTGGTTCTACTGTTGGCAATCTCTGCTTGTAAGATCTATCCAGGGCTGGAGCCAACTAGGCCCTGGGCTAAACTCTTTCAAAGAAAATCTCCTTTAATTCTCATATGAACTTTTTGAGGTTGTCGCTATTAGTATGCCCATTTTAGAGATGAGGAAACGGAGGCGTACAGAAGTTAAGGAACTTTCCCACCATCACATTACCAAAGCTAATCAAGATTGGATCGGGACTTGATTCTGAGCTCTGAGCGGCAACAATGGAGACTGTAGGCCAGAGGTTCTCAAACTTGATCATGCACCACAATCCCCTGGAAAATTTGTGGAAACATGCGTTTCTGGGATCTGTCTGTGGTTCTGCTTTGGCAGGTCCAGGAGCTGGAGGACAACGCCATGTATGCAATTTAGATTCCTTATAATCCACCCAAGTAGCTTTAAGGAGAAGTTGTCTTTGGGCCTCGCATGACAGCAGTCAGGAAGGGGAAGAAGAGAGTCCTTTCCTTCTCCATAGAACTTGGCAAGGCAGCTGGGAGAACAGGACATAACACTTGGAACATTAAAAATCTGAGCAATTACCAAACTCAGTGTCATCATTTGGGAACTGTTGTAGACAGAGCATGATTAATTACTTCTTGGAGTGTGCAGAGCTAAGATGTTGCAGGAGCTCAGAGAGGGAGACGTCGTTCCTGACTGGAAGGGGCTGGAAAGGTTTGTGTGAAGAGGTCTTAGAAAGTGTGGATTTCAGGTATTTTTATTCTTGATTTTTTTTTTTTTTTTTTTTTNTTGTACAAGGGATTGAACTCAGGGCCTTGTGCTTGCCAGGCAAGTGCTTATGCTGCTGAGCTATTTCCCTAGCCCTTGGTTTTGTTTTTGTTGCACTGGAGATTGAACCCAAGGCCTTTCACATGGCCCCCTACTGAACTACATTGCCGGCCCTCTTCATAGTTTTTAAATTTTGGGACCAGGTCTTGCTGAGTTGTCCAGGCTGACCTCAAAATTGTGGTCTTCATCCTTCAGCCATGGGAGCAGCTTGGATTACAGGTGGGCACCACCTTGCTGGCTGGTGTACTTATCCTCTGGTCCTTATTAACTGTGTCATCTATCTCTACCTAACGGAGGGTAAAGCTTCCTGGGTACAGGGATTGTAATGATCTCTTCCATTGCCAAAACCTCAGTCTTGCCAATTGTGCCCATCACACAGTAAGTCCTTTTGAGACAGTTGCTGAACAAAAGATGAATGTGTCTAGTGACCTGTAAGGTGCACTTATAGGTAAAGGCCCCTGCACCCACAGAAACAGCTCCTGAATCAGATCTATTAAACAGAAGAGCAGTTTTCTTTCCCACTGGACTTTGCAGAGCCTTTAATTGGCAAACTTTCTCAGAGAATCTACAAGAGAAGGAACTGATATTCAACAGTACTGAGACTTAGTAGAGCATTGAGTCTTCTCATAACCCTTATCATGTCCTGGGATTGCACTATTTGGTGGAATCCGGCTCAGGGGATGTTCTAACGTGGCAGTTCGAAGTTTGTCCCTCTTTTCCTCTGTCCTTTTTAAAAATATGTCACATGCCAGCCCTTGTCCTGCGGCTTTTAGCTGCCAGGGAGACACTGTGAAAGAAGGTAGGACTTGTGGAGACCTTAGGCTACATGCGTGAAAGTGGCCAGACCTGAAAGGCCGCGTGCTGCAGGATTCCATTTTGGGGAAACATCCAGAATAAGCAGGTCCACAGAGACAGAGCACAGTGGCGCTGCCAGGGCCAGCCTGGGGGGATGGGCAGGGAGCGACTCTCTGAGGATATGGGGGCTCCTTTGGGGAGCCAAGACTGTTCTGGAACTCCTTAGAAGTGATGGTTGCACAATTTGTGAATGCCAATGCAATGCGAAGGCCACCAAAGTGTCTGAAAACGGAGCAGTTTATGGTATGTGACTTGCTTTAAAAATAAGTTTAAAAAAAGGTTTTGTTTAAATCCTTCGTCTGACTCCACCAATATAGAGAAAGGGAGACCAAGATAGGGTCTGGTCTAGACTAGAATTTTGACTCTCACGCCTGCTTGGAATTAGAATCACTTGGGTGACTTCAGTTTTCTCCCTAGAATGAATATTGTGAGTATCATTGGTCTGGGTAGAACTTCTGGTTAAGATTTTTAAAATTAATTTTATTTATTTATTTTTTGTATTTAGAACAGGGTCTATGGGGTCTACAGGGGTCTCACTGCGTAGATCAAACTCATAGTGATCCTCCTGTTTATAGGTTCCCAAGTGCTGGGATTATAGGCATGCACCACCATGCCCGGTCTCCAGCGCTATCTCAGCATGCTCTGGGGGGTGGGGAGCCGGCATGGCAGGCCTGGAGATCAAACTCCTGGCCCCTGCGTCTGCCTAAACAGGCACTTTAATCTGCTGAGCTATTCGGCAGGCCTTTTTTTTTTTAATTTAAAAACTCCAATTAATTAATGTTTTTTTGTTACTGGGGATTGAACCCAGGACCTTCCCACTGAGCTACATTTTCGGTCTGTCCTTTTTTTAAAATTTGGAGACAGTGCCTCCATAAATAACTGAGTTGCCCAGGCTGGGCTCAAACTTGTGATCCTCCTGCCTCAGCCTCTTAGGGTGCTGGTTGTATAGGCATGCGACACTCTGCCTGACTTAAGTTTTACACATTTGAATTCACTATAAAAACTATAGATATTTATGGGGTACAGCATGACATTGCAATAGGCAATTGGCATGTCTGTTACCCCAGCATATATCATTTCTTTATGTTGAGAGTATTCAGAATCCTCTCTGCTAGCTCTTTTGAAATACGCAAAAAACTGTTGTCCACCATTGTTGCCCTGTGCTGCTACAGGCCACTGGAAGTTGTTCTTCCCCTCCAGCCAGGCTCTTTAACCAGCCTTTCCCTCAGCCTCTGGAAACCACTCTGCTACTCTCTGCTTTTACGAAAGCAACTTTTTTTTTTTTTTTTGCCTTCATCTTATAACAGAAAGTCTGTGGCATTTGTCCTTCCCTGGATACAAGGATGTTCAAAACCACTCTAGGCGACTCTAGGCTATGCCTGGAGACAGGAGCAGGGATGTGTGACACACAGTCCAGAGGCACCAAGGGTGCCAGAGCCACTATCTCCCGAATCTTGTGCTCCTCTCTCGTGATAAGGTCTGTCTTCCCACATGTGTCCCGCCTGAGCCTTAACCCCCAGGACGTGCCACGCTTCATTTGACTCCTTATGCTTTAATATGCATAGGAATCACATTCACCAGGCCTGGGGTACGGCATGAGAGCCACATTTCTAGCTGTGACCCAGGGATGCTCTTCTGTGGTCTAGGCGCCATACTTAGCCAGTGTCTAAAATACAAATAAATCAACATAGTTCACATCCAGGCTCTGAGATTTTAGTAGATGTGCTACTGACTCGAACATAGGCCCAGAGATTTTAAAGCATGGCTCTATGGGAGTTTTGGATATCAGGTTCTGTTGTAGGGTCTCTGCTTGTTTTAACTCAATCCCAATCCTAGCCCTAGGAAGCAAGCATTTTGATCGGCCTCATTTATAGACGAGGAAACTGAGTCTCAGAGGCAGGAGTGACTTGCCCTGTCTCGTACCAACGAGCGGCGCAGAGCTGGGCGTCTGCACTGTCTACCTGGGCACTGCTCGGTCTTCGGGGACATGTTGGTCCACGTCATCTTAAGTCTGTGCTGGTTCATCTTGATTATCAACCTGATTGCAATGGGAAGCTCTCAGAGAGGCAGTTGGATTGTGAGCACACTGACGCTGTCCATCAGCTGCCCCGTTGATGACTTCATCACTGCTGGAGTCATTAGGAGGCGGGGCCTAGTTGGAGAATGTGGCTTATGGGGGCTGTGACCTCAGGAACTATATGGACCCCAGCTCCTCTTTGGCTCTTCACAGCCCACTCTTTCCTCGCCACCATGATCTGCCTTGGAACCAGTCAACCATGGACCAATACCTCTGAAACTACAAGGCAAAATAAACTTCTCCTATGAATTATAGGCATCAGCTTGAGCCCAGGGCCTTTACACTGAGCTATGTCATCAGCCATTTTTATTCTGAGACAGGGCTCACTAAGTCACTGAGTTATCTAGACTGGACTCGAAGCTATAATCGCACTGCTTCAGCCTCCTAGAGTTCTGGGATTACAGATGTGCACCACCACATCTAGTGTACTGTCTCTCTCGCAACACTACTCAGCTCTGCCACTGTAGCCTGAATCAGCCATAAACTATAGGCTAATGACTGGCATGGCTGTGTTCCAATAAAAGCCAACTTACACAGATAGGTAGCAATCCCACAGGATATAGTTTGCCACCCTCTGCTACAGTGACAAGAGAATTGTCTCTGGGTGTTAGACCTTGCTTCCAGATACAGCCCTGCCACCTTCTAGCGCTGTGACCTCAGACAAATGTCATCTTAACCCAAGTGTTCTTATCTATAGAGCAGAGACTGTGGTAGCCCCATCAGCTGGTGAATTTTAAGCTCATGGACCAGAGAATCTGAATTGTAGCTGGTGCTCGGCATAAGGTCCTGAGAGTGGATTGGGTTTATAGGAGATATTCTGGTACCTCTTGCAAAATCTCTGGACCAAAGGTGACCAATTGTCTCTGGCATTCAGGGTCCCCCTTTCGACTGTCCATTCCCAGCTCTGGAAGGGGACACAGCATTCTTTCCTGAGGTGCTGCCTAATAAAGGGGAGGCCGATTCTCTCTGTCTCTGTCTCTGTCTCTCCGTCTCTGTCTGTCTCTCTGACTCTGTCTTTGTCTGTCTCTGTCTCTCTGTCTCTGTCTCTATCTGTCTCTGTCTCTCTGTTCCTCTCTCTCCCTACCTCTCCCTTCCTCTCCTCTCTGTTTCCATGCCCAATAAATCACTCTGACAAGGGCTCATTATTACTTAACTCCGCACATTGTTTCAGCAGTCCTTGGTGGAAAGGGGAGGGAGAACAGGCATCATTTTGCCTGGAATCACTTCAAGAATGGAAATATTTTTTTGTGAATTAATATTCATCAAATAGATCAGGTAAACATCCAGTAATGACAATGCACCAGCAATTGATCAATTTCAGCTTCAGAACACAATTATCAGTCAAATGGTGCTGAGACACGGTAATGAACTTGCCTGAAGAATCCCATTACTCACAAATCAGGGCGGTGGGGGGGGGAAGATCCATTTTTCACCTTTGTATGAAGAACAATGCCCTCTTGTTGCAGCAGGGGCTGGGAGTCAATATATAACTTCCTCCTGGGCTGTAAACTTGAATGAGGGGCTTTGCAAACCCTGATTCCTAAGGTGCCAGAGGCCACCTGGGGAGTTTCTGGTATGGAGTTAGAAAAGCAGCAGATGGGCCCTTGCTGACCTCCTACCTGCTCTCTCTCAGGTGACATGCTAAGGGACCTTTCCATTCCTATTATTCTCCCAAAGACCCCAGGGCGTCAGAGCTGTATCATTATCTCCATTTGACAGATGAGAAAATTGAGGCTCAGAATGGAGAAGGCACTTCCTTGCTGTCATGGGCAGAGCAGTGACTCCCCCATAGGGTTCCTGATTTCACCCCAGAACTGTAAATACATGTCCATATATAACAAAAGGAGTTTTCAAATGGGATTAAATGAATCTTTTTTTTCCCCATAATTTTATTGAGAAACTTTTTTTTTTTTTTTTTTAATGAACAATCTTGAGAAGGAGAGATTTTGTGGACTCTCTGGGGCCTCAGGCAGCCATAAGGGTCTTGTAGGGGAAAGGGTAAGAGTCAGAGAGAAATGAAGACAGTCTGGAGATGTGGGCAGGCCAGGAGCCGAGGTCTACAGACTGCATGTAGGAGTTGGAAAAGACAGGAGGCTGAGTCTTCCCGGAACCTCTAGAAAGAACGCACCTTGTGGGCAGCCCTGTTGGAATCGAGTTTCCACCTCTGACCACCAGAGCCTTCACTAAGCAATCTGAGTCTCGAAGTTGGTGGCTGCTTGTCTCAGCAGCTGTAGGAGACTCATACACTTGCCTGTGGTTCCGTGGCTGGGGGGTTGTATGCTTGCCCGTGGTTCCGTGGCTGGGGGGTTGTATGCTTGCCCGTGGTTCCGTGGCTGGGGGGTTGTGCGAAGCTTTCCCATTTCAGGGCCATGATGCCCAGTGCCTGCAGCTGGGAGGAGGAGTGGCTTGACTTGGCTCACGGCTTCAGGGGGATCAGACTGTGGTTAGCTTGTGGCTCTGAGGGAGGAGTGTCATGACTGCACAGCAAAGCTGGAAGCCACTGCAAGGGAGCCGTGCCCAGAGGCAGGGCCAGGGACTGGGTGCAGTGCCCAAGGTGAGCCTTTAGGGCCCACCCCACACACCGAGAAGTGCGCTCTGCTGCTCCTGGTGGCTCCCGGGCCCAGGGCTGGCTTGGCTCACCGCCCTTCTGCTCACCGCCCCGCACCTCCGGTACTTCTCAAGCATCCTTTCTCAGGGATCGGTTTCCATAGCATGAAGCCTTGATCACGTACAGCACTTCATTAAGGCCCCTCTGGACTCCCCAGCCATAACCTGACACGCTCCGTCAGGGACACACACTCCCTGCCTCTCTGGCTGCCCGGGCCCCGCTCCAGCCTAGCAGATTCTGCTTGTCCTCAACTGAGCAGGTCAGGTTCAGCACCCCCTTTTCCCCCAGGGCTCCTTTCTTTCCAGGCCTTGGTGACTCCGGGGCACAGTAGTCAGGAGTGTTGGGGGGCTGGGGAGATGGCTCAGTAGAATAAGCACTCGCCTGGCAAGCACAAGGGCCTGAGTTCAATCCC
>NDGM011152182.1:0-14265 GCA_002564305.1 Octomys mimax | reverse complement strand
TTTTTTTTTTTTTTTTTTCTTTTTTTTTTTTTTTTTTTTTTTTTTTTTTTTTTTTTTTTTTTTAGTTCTTCTTTATATATTCTAGATATAAGACCTTTGTCTGAGTGATTATTGGTTAAGATTTTTTTCCAAATTTGTGGGCTGTCTTTTTACTCATTGGTGATTTCTTTTGACATGCAGAAACTTCTTAATAAGAGGAGGTCCCAGTTGGTGACTCTGAAGTATTTCCTGTGCAGTTTGATTTTTGTTTCTAATGTCATATTAATTATTACTATACTATCTTTAAGACAATTTTTTAAAAAGGTAAAAAGAAAGAGAGACAATAGCAAAAATTTAAGGTTCCTTGAAAGTAAGCAGTAATATGCAACCATATGTCCATAATCTTACATAACTATATCTGTTATTCTGACCAACAGATTTGATGATAAAAATAGATAATATATCAACCATTGTTAATCAGCTATTCTCGGTTTGAAAATCTGTAACATATATACTGTTGTATATTACCCTATTTCTGTCTTTGTTTCTGATTTTTGTTCTTGCTTTTGTTTTTACTTTTAAAAATTAATTTAAATTTAATTTAAAAAAGAATAGATGAGAGGGAAGCCAGGGCCTATTTAGGTCAAGAGCGGAGTTGATAGAAACTATGCTTCAAAATAGACATATTAGCCAGAACTTCAAGCCTCCCCAAAGATGGTCCATATCTTTGCTGTAACTAGTGGCATGTTTTTCACTAGGCCTAAACACAAATGAAACACATAGACAGATGACCAGGACACTCTGACCAGCACTCTTACACTTCCAGAAACACCTTTGTTCTTCTTCTGGCTACCTGACTTGCTACTTATTTGTTTCTCTATTAGATCAATATTTGCTAAGTGACTGTACTTCTAATACCAGAGGTTGATCATAGTTTGACCCAACAGAAGCTATGATGTGATATTGCTGTGTTAACAACTCCTGGGCCAACTCGCAACCCACGTCCAGAACCCCTCCTCTCTCAGGAGCTTCCTCTGAATAAAATTTTCTGCCCTTAAATTACTTTGTCCTTGAGTTCATTCTTCATAAACCCGAGACACAAATTCTGCCTATCTTCTCAAACAGATTGGGAGGGACTTCCCTACCCAACTTCTTTTTGGTGCATACTCAGGAATATGCAACATCGTTACAGAGACATCATGCTGGGTCTGTGTGGCCTGCTTACTTTGGCAACTATCTCAGGACTTGCCTGGTGAATACCTTTCTTGCCAGCGGATGATTGGAGCAAACTGTAAGATTTTATCAATCGGGTTCAGAACCCATCATTAATTCATAAAATAGCTCACCATTATGAAGTGACAAAAGAGGCTGTACATTCTTTGTGACTTAGGGCATAATCATGTTTCTCCAAAATGTCACTGAGGCCTTCCTCTAGGCACTAGTTGAACCCCTCTAAAATAGAACCAAAGGCACAGGGCCTATCAAGAGATTACTCTCTGTGTTTTGCTGTTCACAGCTTGTTTGTTTAACCACTCAGTTCTGTCTCCTCCAGGCTGAATGTATCCCATCTACGAAGGAAAAAGATGGCTGATGCTTATCAAAGGCCTCTTGATTGTCCCTCTGAAGCATATCTCTGACTGCTGATCAAAACAATGATCATTTCAGCAGGAAGAAACCAGCATGGTCTTCACTTTTTTCACCTACCAGCAGTTAGAGATAGCTGGTCAGACGGGGCCATATCACCGTAGCTAAGTTAAGCAAGGATAACGCATTTAGAAAGGCACCAGGTATGAGATAGAGTCAGAGCAGAGATGGGGCAAACCAGCCTTGTGGTCGAGGGCTAAGCTGATAGAAACCAGGCCCCAAGACAGAGCCGGGATGTCTAGGCCTGCAGGCCTCATCTGAGATTAAACAATGGCTCCAGGCTATCCTGTAGCTAGCACCATTTGGTGCAGTAAGCCTGAACACTACTACAAACACATTTCAGGATCCTCTGGTCTAGGTAGGGCTTTCTTTTAATAAACTTTCTCTATTCTTAATGTGCTTTATCCTTGAGTCCATTCTTTAGAACCGTGAGACACAACCTTAGCACACTGAATGGGCTGGAAGTTACTGCTCTGTAATAGCAGTATTAAGCTTGCCCACACATGTTTAGATAATGATCAGTGACCTACCTAGCCTCACTCCATATGTGTATCTGTGAACATGCCCAATGTGTACATTAAAGATGCAATGTCAACTACATGGCGCACAACTAGGAAGAGTTCTATAGTGGAAAATATATTACTCCATCAAGGATTTGTAAATGGCTCAATCTTACTCTAAAAGTCAATGTCAAAATGCCAAGACCCATTTGATTACTGTTCTATAGGACGTGAAGAAACATTGTAAAAGAAGTTTGAAAACTGAGAGTTGGTCCTGTGTAAGATCATGAACAAATGGGGCCATGGAGATGGCTCAGCAGTCGAAGTGCCTGCCTAGGTAAGCACAAAGACCAGGTTCAATCCCTGATACTGCATGTTGTGCTGGCCCCACCCTGGGCATGCCCAGTCAGTGACTAAGACCTGGCTTGGTGGTGCACACCTATAATCCCAGTGTTGGAGAGGCCAAAACAGGAGGATCACTATGAGTCCAAGATGCATAGAGAGACCCCATACCAAATACATAAACTTAAAAAAAATCATGAACATATGTGTTTGTTTGTTTGTTTTTAGCATCATGGGAGTTTTATTGTGCAGTGAAACTTTTAAACTATCAATACAAATGCCAGGATACTGCATAAAACATCCACAAGAACATTTTTCAACTTGTTTTTGAATAGTTCACAAACATTTGCTGCATAATCCAACATACAATAGAGAAATGGTACATCTTTTTCTTGTAATTTGCATACAATGGAAAAATACATATATATATATAGATATTAATACAAAGTTTAACTAATAGGCACTAGAACATTGTCAGTTTAATAAGTCTATAGGTGAGAAATATAATAAAATACTCAGAATTTATTCAGCATCCATTACTTACTTCCATAACCAAGTGTTATTTGAATAAAATCCACTGCCAATTAGGCTTCTGGAATATACTTATATTATTTTTTACATTTGTAGCATTGCTGCCCACCTTGGTTCTTTGCAACTAACATAAAACTGCTGGAAAGTAGGGGCAAGCATTTGCGAAAACAGAAATCCTCCAGCTTGTTATAAGCATGATATGTATGACGGAACTTCCTCCCAAGCAATGACTGAACACATCAAGAAAATCACCAGAACTCAATTTGCCAATGTATTTTTTCTGTATCTAAGAGATRTATTGTACTTATTTCCAACAGAGGAGCTGAAAATCAAACTTAGTGTTTAGTTTAGGGGTTCATTGGGAAATTCGGCCACCGTTTGAAAATTGACTGCCTTTATTAAAAAAAAAATGGCCACCAAAATAGATTCACTAAATTTATTTTAAAAAATCATAAAATGTTTCTTACAAAAGAGCATTACATTGTGCACACTGCTCTCGGGGACTACTGTTACTTTCCTCCCTGTCCCACCCCCCAAATGGTTACAGTGACCACACAAAGCAAGGTGTTCACAATAATTACATGGGGGAAATTTTTTAAACCACCAACAATGAACAAAATATAAAATTCACTCATCTGATACTATTTTAAAATTTCAGTTTTAGTTTTTGCATGCCCTCTCCCCCAACCCTGTTTGTAAGGAACTGAAACATCTGGCGAACAGCAAAGATTTCACTACACCTCAAATGCAGAACATCTATGAAACAGAGCAATGTTGGCTTTTTACACAGAAGCAGATAAAAAAAAAGATGCAGAACTCCTTCAGTTCTTCACTAGTCTGAGAAGAACTTTCCAGAATAATTCTGTACCTGGTCCTGTGTTTCTGTAATGGTAATGATCTGATCTTTGGATCCTCCTAAGGGCTCATAAATTTTGATAGAAGCTCTTGATCCATGATGGATTTGTTTAATCTGCTGACCACCTTTGCCAATAATAGATCCAGCCAAATTTTTGGGAACAGATACTTATGTAGTAATAACAGGTCCAACAAGATCACCATATGAGCCATGACCCCCTGCGTAGGAATAACCACATCCAGAGCCACCTTGTGGTTCATAGATCATCTGCCATTCTGATGGGCTCCACATATCTATTGCAGAGTCCCAAGTTTCATCAGCACTGAAACCAACCATGCCATCATAGTGGTCTCCAGGTCTTCCTCTTCTATCATGGGTCATTACATCTCCGCTTCTAAGTGGTGATGGTGGTGGTGGAAGAGGAAAATTTCAAGCTCTACTACCACCCTGGCCACCTCAACCAGGAGGAGGGGATGGTGGTCCCCAACAAGGGCTCATGTCATCATAATCTCTTCTAGAGGGAGGAATGGGATGCCCACCTTGACCAGGAGGCGTTCTGTCAAAACCACCTCCCCCCACATAGGAAATCCTACAGGGCAACCATGGTGGTCATTAAACATCATGGTAAAACCACCATAATTGTAAGTTTCATTGTAAAAGTTGGGAACATAAGGCTATGCACATCCTTTGATGGGAGATTCAAATATAAGATCAAAGATAATCTTTATGCACTCTACAACTCTGTCTTATTTCCTCCAATAAGAACAACTCTGTCAGTGGAATGAGGACAGCATTCTTGGAAAAGATTGATTATTATCTGAGTGTTCTCTCGAAGTTCTTTGATTTTAGCACCTTTGACCCCAACAAAGGGTCTGACCTCCTGCCAGACTTGAATGAATTTTTTTATTATTTTTATTGAGAAACAAATATCAATGAGACAGTTTCAAAACAGGTTAGTAGGACAGGTACAATAATTAATACACTGTATATTGTTGTCTTCGTAGTAGTTATTCATAGTACAAGATGCAGACATGATATCCTGTACAAATACTTTTAGTACAAATCTTTCTTCTCATTGAATTAAGAGAAAGTACCTGTATACCTATCCCAACTATTTTGTATATACATATATATACACAGATATATATATAGATATATATATATAGATATATATATATATAGATATATACAAAATGGTCCTCCATTTTTATCCCCTTTTTTGTTTAGTTTTGTTAGAGATGGGTATTCAATTGCCATTTAAATATTGTAGGTGTGTGAATTCAACAAAATAATCCAATATAGTCCAGTAGTCCATAATAGCAGTGGGTTATCCATAGGACTGCCATGTCAGAAGTTGTTGGCTTGAGCCTTTTACAGCTCAGCATAGTAATATGGCTTTACTTTTTATACCTCGTTTTTGTTTTTCTGCTGGATGGTTAAGACCAAGATAGAGGAAGACCTATATAATAAGAAATGTGACTTCATAGGACTGTCCTGCAACAGTGCTGTATATGGTTAGATTTCTAAATTTTTGAGGAAAAATGTGTAATTATTTCAATTTAAAAAAATTTAGTTTTTTTCTTCACATTTTGTAGGGATTTAAAGTTTAACATATCAATACTTAATAGAAAATACCTGTTCTATATTATGTCTAAGATGTTTGATATTCAGATAGATACTGAGGTTAAGCTCAACTGCCTAGGTTGTAGGATAACGATATCATTAAGCATCTCTTCTGGAGGGTTAACAACTTAAGTTCACAGAACAAAATTAGAGAAAAAGAAGGGCTACAAGGATAGCCAACATTTTGGTCCTAGCCATTCAAGGTCAGTGAGGACTCAGGACATAGGAGAACCTGTACTATAACATTATATAACTCAGTGGTGTCCCACATTTTCTGACCAAGGAGATTATGGGGCTACAGAGGAAAGTGATCAGTGATGTAGAGTGTGTCTATGGAGAGTCACATGGAGAGAAAACATTCTCTCACACTTTGATGAATTAATAGCCTCAACTCATAGTCAAAGTCACTTCCTTTATAGTGTTGGCAATGTAAGCATTCCACAGCATCAGATTCAAGCAGGAGGTGGCTGGTTGCAGAGGGTGATGGCAACTGCAGGCCCTTCCAAGGTAGAAATGATTTTCTTCAGAATTTCTCCAATTACTTCAATATCAGCACTGATACTCAATATGCGCTCGGCACCACTGCTGTCTGGGACTGAAACACTGGCATTGTAGTCTGTATGAAGCCTTAATGTTCTTGCCTCCTTTTCCAATCACTGCCCCAGCATTTCTGCTCTGAAGCAGAATTTGTAACTCAACCATCTCATCAGTGTTTCTAGATCTTTTAAATCCTCTTTCATATCTTTTGCAGGATGTTTACCAAATTCACCACTGTTTCAGTGTTAGGGTAGGTTTCCTCAGACTGCTCAGTTTCCATTTTCTTGTGTTGAATGGACACATCAGTCTATATGCCACAAATAAGTGGGATCAGGCAGGACACCATGATCAGTGCAGCAGAGAAGTGGAGGACAATGGCAGCCACAGTGCCTCGCCCAGAGCACCCTCCTCCTCTCTCCTTCACTCACTCATTGGCTAGGGCAATCCATGTATTCTTGAGAGGCCTTCAAAGGTCCTTGGACCCAATCTCTGCCTGTTTCCCATTGCTTCTTAGTTAGCTTACTTCTTTTATTATTTCAGAAATAGAAACATAGTATTGAACTCTATGACACTTTCAAGGGTCTGCAAAATTTGGGGAAACCTTGTACTGGTCTCTGACACTCACTGATGCCTTGAACCCAGTAGAAAATCCAAAAAGGGCCTATAAACTAAAAAAAATTTTAGTTGACTGTAAAATCATCATGTCCAGTTGCTAACTGCAATACTAAAGGCTGACATGAATAATTTATTGTGAAAATCGATGCAAATTTTAACAGTTAGTTCATATCATATAGTAGGTACCTTGGCACTCATTGTCAATCGATTCTGGAAGGCACAACAACCAGCACACATGCTGAGTACATGACACATTGATTGGTTGGAAAGGGCCATGAGTCACAAGACCATCGACAGTGACAAATTCTACCTTGCATGTTGAGTACCAAGTAATCATGAGCACAGGACAGAATTTTTGTCTCAAATGTGTCAGATATCAAATTTAACAAGTTTCAAAACAGTCATATGACTGTATGCCAGAACATCTTATAGAAGTTTCTCAGAGCTACTTGGGTTAGGAAATGTGCCTTTCTCTCAAAGCACTAATGTAATAAGATATAGTGGAGAGCAATAAACTCTAGAGACTACCCAGCATTTGAAGTAGTACTGAGAGCAGTTCTCACCAAGAACAGAACCCACATTCTACCCACAAAACTGATTCAAAAGTTATCCAAGCACAGGCCTTTATGAATATGAGATGTGAAGCCTGATATGTGGATTTTCCTACCTCTTGTGGTCCTGTAACTTCCCCAGGCTAAAAAGGACCCTGACTCCTTGGCCTTGGCCAGCACGAGTGACCTCCCACAGTAAGGCACTTCACATTCTCCTAAACCCAGACACTCATGAGGCCCTGAGCCCAGTAGAAAATCCACAGCAAGACTCTTGCTTTAGCACTTAAGCAACTTACATAGCATTTAGAGTACTGGAAGTTAGGAGCTTCTGATCGTGACTGCCAACTTTCAACTTTTTTACCCACTAAATATAACAGTGAACCCCGAATTTCTGGAACAAGGTACCCAAGATCCTCTATGGCATGGCGTCTATGTGCTCATCCACATTTCCCACAATACCATGCATACTACTTTCTGTTCTAGTCATACTTACATCTAAGCACTTTTGCTGTCCATTCCACCTGATGTGCTCCTTCCTTTGCTCTCTCCTATTCTTTTGGCTCTGGCTATAGAACTTTCCCACACCTAGTCATGTTGAAAGATATACCCTTGGACCTGGAGTTGTCCCCTCACAGACTCTGTAGATGGCACTGTCACATTACTCTCCACGTAATTTTATAAGGGCCTCCCTTTTGTGGGTATAAGCTTTAAAAGAGCATAGCCTCTGTCTAATGCACCTATATCAGTATTATGTAATACAGTACCTACAGATAGATATATAGATAATAAAAGAAAGATGATAGATAGATCACTGATAGGTAGATACCTTGATGATAGATAGATAGATAGATAGATAGATAGATAGATAGATAGATGAATGGTCGAATTAGTGAACATTGGTTCCTCCAAGCTCTGTTGAATTATTGTGAGAATAAGCTGAGGAAAGAGGTTTGGAAATTTTATCATTTTCCCTGCAATACATCATATAAAATAAGGAAAATCATCCCATTTTATGTTCCTTGAACTATCTATACAAGAAGATATAAAATTTACATAGCACAAATTAAAAAGCTTACAAAGGCCTGACCACACGTCCCCCTGAGGTAGAGAAGCACAGGGAAGGCTGATGGTCCTCAGCCAAGCCCAGCAGCGCAGGGCCCAGGACCGCAGGGTGGAGTAACGACAAGCCAACCCAGCTGTGACCGTGGGCATGGAGCTGCTGTAGCAAGTCCAGCTCCAAAAAAACCATTCTTATGTTCTGAGCTCTCACTGGAGCTCTGTAGACTCCAATGTCCCAAGTTCTGTGGGATGACTCACAGTTTTGACTTGGCTTGTAAAACAGTGGATAGAATTTTAAAAAGTCCTATACTGTTTCCCTAAAGGAAAACATGCAGAAGCCCAATATAGCAACATTTAAACATATCTACCTTAAAAGTAAAAGATGCTGCCTTGACTCCCACATCCTCCTGCTACTGCCCTGCATTTCTCTTCCCCTTCACAGTTCAAACTTTAAAACGGTTGTCAATATTCATTGTTTTCACTTCCACACCTCCCACTCATCGTTCACTCTGTTCACGCTGCCACCCCCTCACTCCACTGAAAGAACTCTCATTAAATTCTCCAGTGGCTTCCCTGTCACCAAATCCGCCGGGTGGTGTAGTCCTCATGTTACCTTTCCACTGAGCACCATCTTATATTTTTGACAATTCCTTTTCTGTCTTCTTTTTAATTCTTCATACATTTCTATCTCTTCCCACGGTATCTCTCTGCCTTGGTTTTAATCTCATTTTGCCATTCTCTGAAGTCTATTTACTTCAGTGGCCTTTCCATCTATATCCACTATGTCCATGAAGTTCTTGGCCCAACTGTTTTCATTCTGTTTTGTTCCCAAGAGAATTTCACAAATCTATGCACCTTCTATTACTACTACAGATACTTTGCCATCCTTTGCACTGGAATCTGGTATTCCTCTAACATTATTTTATTTAATAAATTATACATCTCTCTATTCAGCATACAAACAAGAATTTAAGTCATCTTTGACATATTTTCTCTCACCTCCTGTATCCCGTCCATCAACAGATTCTACATACTTTCTTACAATATCTCTTAAGGCAACCCTTTTCTACATCTCCTTGTTGATTGTCTAAATAATCACTTATTCCATACTGTAATTTGTCATATGAACTATGTTAAAATTTACTCAAGCCCATACCAAATCTGGGGCCCATAGGCAGAAAAAAATATATTTCTGTATATAAACAAAAAATCTTCAACAAAATATTCTTAAAATTAAACAAATTTAAAAATAATTATACACCACAATAAAATGGGTTTTATTCTAAAAATGAAAAGGTGATTCAACATTTTAAATATCAATTAATGTAATCTACCACATTAATAATCTAAAGAAAAACAAACACCTGATAAATTGATGCAGAAAAGAATTTTACGTGGTTCAACACATATTCAAGGTAAATAACTATCCAAAAATAAAAGATGGAGCAATTACAAGATGAATGAATATATCAAGAGATGAATAAACAAATAAACTTCACCTGTAGTCTGGTACATTATATAAAATCCCACATGGATTATAAATTGACATGACAAACTAAAATTATATTTAGGAGGAAATCTTTAAGAACTAGCATTAGGCAAATAATTCCTAGATGCAATAACAAAAATCACTCTCCATTGAAAAGTTGAAAATTAGATTTATTCAAAGGCATAAGCTTTTACTTAACAAAACATTACATTAAAAAAGACACAGGGCTGTGGTTAAGACCTCTGACGTACAGGCCCCAGTCGGCTGCTGCTTTACATCAAAAATCTAAAAGGTTTGCCAACTCTGAGGTGGGCTGTGGAACAGGAGAACATTTTCCAGAAGCATTCACTCAACAAAATACTTCTGTAAAGAACTCCCCACACCCAGTGGCAATAAAACAAGGCAGGGCAAAAATGGGTTGATACTTTATGAAAGAGAAGATAAACTGGAAAAATAAGTGCATCAAAGAAATCCAACAGCATTAACTGTTTTAGTTCTAATACTTGTGTTCTTAAAATTAATGTTGAAATTCAATCCTCAATACAATGGTATTAAAGAGGGCCAGCCAGATAGCTCAGCGGACTAAAGCCCAGGCTCAATCGTCATCTCAGTGAGCCCCCAGGGGCTGGGCCAGCATGGCACGCTGGGGATCAAACCTCAGTCCCTGCATCTGCCTAAGTAGACATGGGCATGGTAGCACAGGCCTGTAATCCCCACACTTGGGAGGCTGAAAACAGAAGGATCATTAGGAGTCCAATTTGTATAGTGAGACCCTGGAGACCCTGTCCTAAATACAAAATAAACAAATAAGTAAATAAATAAAGTATTAAAAACTGGGGCCTTCAGGAGATGATTAGACCTCAAAGACAGAGATGGCAGGGCCGAGACTGAGGTCCTCAACAATAGGCATGAAGAAGCCCATTTGTGTCCCTTTCCACTGTCCTGCTGAGACAAAAGGAAGACACCTTTTCTGTGAAGCATTGAGGCTTCACTGCTCTGCATTTGCTGGTGCCCTGAACTTGGTCTTCCCATCCAAACTATGAGAAATAAATTCCTATTATTTATAAATTACCCACTCCAAGGCATTTGCTCTGACAGCAACAAGAAACCAAGAAACTCGTGATTAGGAAAATGCAAATTTCAGCAGGATGAACCACCACTGCACACCTGTTAGAAGAGCTGCAGAGGCAAAAACAGCCTGAGGAGGACAGGATGCAGGCAGACCAGGCCACTGGACACTACTGGTGAGAAACTAGAACGAGATCTAAGCGACTCAGACACATGCTCTGAAGCATCATGTGGTTTCTTTTTTATGAATACATATGAACTCTAAAATACAAGACAGAGAAAAGGAAAAGGGAGAAAAAAGTCTCTACAATCCAGTAGGGACAAAGTAGCTAAAAGTATATCCTGACCTAGCACAATGTTTCTTTGGCCTGTTAGTCTGGCTTGCAAGATGTATACATTATAACAAACTTTATAAGGCCTTACAAGATAAATAAATGAATCAAATGCTGGAAAAACAACAGGGGGCGGGGAAGGAAAGGATAACAAAGAAGGCCAGTTCAGTGTGCCATGCATGCCTGCCAACCCCTATGGCGAATGTAGTCATCAGTGTTGCAGACATGTACCACTAAAAGCCAAATCAATAAATTAGAATAAAAAGAAACCTGAAAGTTTCGTAAAAATCTTAAATTTTAATTTCTCAAAAATTCTTTAAAAATTAAACATGTACCTGTCACACACCCCAGAAATATCATAATTCCTAGATATTTATATTTACACAGAAACCTTTCCTTGAAAATACAGAGCTACTTGATTTTTATAGCCCGAATTAGAAATAATACACATGCCCTCAATGAGTGTACAGTTAAACAAGCTGCAGTATCCATATGTGGAATACGACATAGCAGTAAGAGGGAATAAACGATGGATAAATGCTGCAACTCTGATAAAACCTCAGATAACTTTGTTTCATTTTTGCTGAATGAGAAAACATTCCAAAATGTTGCATATTTGATTTCACTTATATAGCAATCTCGATAGAAATGAAAATGGGACTAGTCATCACCAGGTATGAAGTGGTTACTTGTAGGATGGGGACAAGAAGGAAGTGGGTGCCACTATATCAAGGTGACCTAAGGAACTCATTTAGTGATGCCAGCACTTTGCCTTGACTATCAGCATCAGTGTCCCTGTAGCAGTGTCGTACCACAGCTGTTTTTGTGTCATTGTGTTGTTTTTGATTGTGCTGGGGATTAAACCCAAGGCCTTCACATTGGACTACACCCCCAGCAACCTTTTCTCTTCATTTTTAATTTTGAGACAGAGTCCCACTAAGTCACAAAATAGACTCACATGGGCTTGAGTTTGTGTCCTTCCAGCCTCAGCTCTCCAGAGAGCCAAAATTACAGGCAAACGCCACCATGCCAGACTACAGTTTTATTAGCTGTCACAACTAGAGAAATGCATTGAGTATATTTTAAATATACTCTTCTTAATTTATTTTTAAAGCATAAATTTAAATCTCTGATTACATCAAAATAAGGTTTAATTAAAATGTTAATATGTAGTATCTCTCCTTAGGTTTTAATAACATCATAGCTTTAGATTAATTTTAAAGACACATTTTGATATTTCAGCTCTTCTTGGTCTCTCCAGTCTTGGCTCCAGCCTTCTTCTCATGCCTGACATCCAAGTGTGCAGGCACCTAAGTTTTGAACCCTTTCTCCTATCTGTCTGTTGGCTTTTGCATAGGATGGTCTCTCAGTTTGAAATGTTCTTTCATTCTTCCCTCTGCACCATCACTTGGTGTAGCTGAATCCTTTTTTCATGAGTTTCTTGTGTGTCCTTTATCAGGGACCATTTCTCTGATGCCCACATCTAAATCAATTCTGTCACCATTCCTTTAGAAAATGCACTCTCACGCTCAGAGGGCTAACTGTGTAGTGTGTATCGGCTTGTGTGATTCTTGATTGCTATCTATTTTTGCTCCATTAGACAATATATTCCACAAGCTAGTTCTGATTCACTCATGTTCCAGTCTCATATCAATAAATATCGGCCAATTAAAATATCAAAAAAGAAGTTATGTTTAAAGCAGATACTGCCATTTTCTTCTGGCACTTGGCTTTATTTAGGGCACCATGGGACACAGTTTATTTGTACACTGGAGCCTAGTGCTCCAGTACATCACTGCCTTGGCATGAGTAGAATGGTACAGCCACCGGTTCATTCTGTGGAGAGCTGGGCCTGGCTGTGGCAGGCGGTGTGTGCCGTTGCCACAACGCCCTGAGAGGCAAGGAGAAGGCCTTGAGCCTAGGAGTCTGAGGTCAGGACAACCAAGTGAGACCCCAGCTCAAAATTTTAAAAAATCTTAAAAAGGGAAAGGAAATGAAAAGTCAGAGATGGATTTGAGACAAACCAATTTGTGGGCCAGAGCCAGCTTTCCTGCAGCCTCACACAAGCAAGAGCTCACTCCTGCTCTCCAGCTGGCCTGGTATTATTCCACCACCCAGCTGGCCGTGTTAACTTTACTTCACCATTTCATCGTGACTAAATGGCGCATCAAGTAGGCTTCTTCATGTGCCTCCAAACACAGATAAATACTAAAGGCAAGAGAAAACAGTGCTTAATATGCCACATGGAAAACTTGGAGCAAACAACTACCCACTGAAATGTCTCTCTGCCCTGGGGCTTCGGGAGGCAGCGCCTTTGGAAATGGGCACTCACTGCCTCTACATGCACAAACACTAGACAAATTTTGTCAATTAAAAATTAAAATTAAAACTAAAACAAATGGAAGAGGGGAGCCAGCATGGGGAATATGAGAGGAGAATATAAAGCAGGAAGGAGGACTACACTGATCGTGTGACCCAAATATATGATTAATATTTATTACAGCAAGAGCTATCTTACACATTGATGTCTAGTAATATGAACAACTAAGTTAAAGATAGCATCATGTAATACAGCAACCATTATTGAATTCATATGACTTTGTTTAGTGAAATCTTATAGCATTTCTAATATATTTTTCTATCATTATTTTGTATGCTTTCAAAAGAAAAAGGAAAAAAGGAGATACATTGCCATTAATCTCAGGCAAAAATATCCCCCTCCTTTTGAACACAGCTATGTCAGTGTTCTTGCCATTTTCTAAAGGAGTTCCGCAAGTCCTCTTTTGTATCTTAGAAAGTGTGGTCAAAAGTGATTAAGAAATACAGTAAATACTGCTGCCAAGTGTCTTACAGCGGAAAGGCAGGCTTCGACAATGTTCTGCTGTGTCCTCATCCACCTCACTCACTGTGGCTGGCACTGTGCAATTCTGGCTTGACCGCAAAGTCAAAGTGATCATGGAAGGCAGCTGGAAGGACCTCGAGGACGCCATGACCACGCAACTTAAGACATTCACAGAACAGGACTTCCCCAACTGCTTCAGAGAGGGCCAAGAATTACAGGATAATTGTGACTTCAGTGCAGGGAGTATTTTGAGGGAGATTCTTTTTTTTTTTCCTTTCTTTCTTTTTTTTTTTTTTT
>NDGM011152172.1:0-11162 GCA_002564305.1 Octomys mimax | reverse complement strand
TTAGTTCAGCTTGTTCCAAGTAGGTGCTTTAGACCACTGAGCCATCTCGCCAGCCCCGGGACACTTCTTATAATGCCAAGAAGCAATGTTAAGAATTACACTAAAATGCCTGGCATTGAAGAATGAAAGCATACATTTGATATATCATTTTATCTTGTCAATCAGCCCTTCGTTCCTATGTCTCTATTTAGCTAGGATAGTAAATATATATGAGGCCCTCTTTTCAAACACTTTCCCTATACTTGTAGAAATTCCATTGGTATCACCAATAAAATTTATTATATATTCAGCCTCTCTCCAACTATTCCTTTCAACATCTTGTTCTTCTTAAAATCTAGATTCAATACTTTCCACAGGAAGTGATTTCAATATTTCTTCTACTAATGAACATTAAGTAGAGATTAGTGTCTTTGAAAGCCACTTGAAAATCATTCCTTGTTAGACATATGACTTCTTTCGAGAAAATCACAACTTTTCAGTATGTCACTGAGGTAACCTTTTGCTGTTATCCAATCCCCTCCCTATCATTTTGTCCTCTTTTCATGAAAATTTTATTAGCGTCTTTAATTTTCTTTGCCAGGTCTGGCTTCTGTTGTGATTTTAATTATGAAATATTTCAGTTCTAAAATAGGCATGGATCTACATGCCTGTAATCCAGACGCTTGGGAAACAGCAAGGAGGATCAAGGTGAGTTTTAAATTACCGTGGGGTACACAGTGAGTTCAAGACCAACCTCAGCTACATAGTCAGACACTGTCTCACTTTTTCTTTTCCAATTGTATTACTCGGTTCCTTAGAGCCATAACTGCGAATATAATTTACCTTCTATTATGGTCATCCATCCACTCGAGAGAACACTAGTACCTGTAAAAATCGCAGTTTTAAGCACCATTTCTGTAAACCTCACTATCTCTCTCCCCAGCCCATTACTGAGTTATTTCCTCTTTCTCATGCATCACTAATACACTAACTTGTACCTAGCTATTCTTATTAGTGTGCACACGTTCTGTGATAATTCTTGTCTAATGGGGAAAATACTCTGAAACCCTGAATTTACCTCAAGTCCTTGAATTCCTACTATTTATTCACATTGAATTTAGTCCACATTATAAGAGAACTTACAGAAAACACTGTCTGCATTCTCTGCCTGACTTTCCTTTGTAGTCAACTACATCGTACTTTTATCCCAATAACTGCATTGGGTGGAGTGGATGCAGGAATCTCTAGTCATTAGTGCTAATATTGTTTTTTTTTTCTGCAATCTCTCAGTAGCATGACATACATTCAATTATCTGTCGTTCTTGAAATATCTATTTCGTTCAGCACTGTGGACACCACACAGTTATTCTTATCCTTCTACTTCATCACCAATCACTGCTATGCACTATTTCATAAATAACCAACATTAACTTGCACCAACAGTCTGTGTTGTGCCATTTTTCTCTGTCTGCATTCATGTTTCAAGGTATCTATTTGATGATCATGCCTTAATCTTTCATACCTATACTATCAAACTTCATTTTTTCATGCACAGTCTGCACATCTGTGCCCATATCTCCAAACTCAGATATCTAATTAGCTACTATTTTCCTTGCTTTCTTACTTGCTTGGTCAGATCCTCATTGCCCATAAGTGAAAGAAAAGAGTGTGTATTTTAGCTCACAAGTTGTGGACATTTTAGCCCATAGTTTTTTAGCTCTAACCCAGGACAGCATGAACAGAGGGTCATAGAGGAGAAACAGTTGGTGTTGTGACAATCAGGAAGGAGTAATCTTCCTTCTGCCTTTGCTTCATATTCCATCCAACCTTCAAGCCAACAGATTATTGCTGCCCTCACCAAGAGTGGGTCTTGCCTCTTCAGTAAGGCTGTCATTCACATCTAGAACTACTCTACATCAATCAGTTCCAGTATCATACCCATTATCCACTCTCTCCAAAAATCCCTACCTATGAGTGCATGAGGCAGTGGGGAGAAATCTAAATATAAGCCATAAGATTCATAACTTGATTCCACCAAACATTTATGTAGATTTCTTCAAGCAAAAATCATTCTATTACATTTCAGCCCTGTTTCAGAATAGCTTAAAGGTCAAAATCAAAACTTTCTTTGAAATTTAAGGCAAACTCTTAGATCAAAGGTTCTGTTTTAAAAAAATGCCAAGAAACTTAATTTTAACATACAATAGCACAAGATAAACATTTTCATTCCAAAAGGTACAATAGGAGGATATAAAGAAAAGGGATTAAAGCAATAACAAAATCCAATAGGAGAAATACTGAATTCCATAGTTTCTTTTCTAGCATCTGGGAGAAATTTGCACCAAGAAGTGAACTCTTTAGGGCTTGCTGGCCTCAACCCCCTGGAACTTCAGTTATTGCAGCTCTCTTGGCTTCTCTCTTGAGCAGGATTAGCCTGTACCTTTCAGCTTTCTTCATATGACCCATGTTTCTGGCTTGTGCAATTTTCTAGGATCTGCACTGCACCTTCAGATTCATACTCACAACTGCACATGCCACCTACTCAGGAGGCATAGTATCTGGCTTTCTGGGTCTTTTTCTGAAATGTGGGTGAAAGCCTTCCTGACTTCACAATTTTGAAATTGTAATTGCACCTAAAAACAACAACCTGTGCATGATATCAAAGTCTGTACCACGTGGAGCAGTAGGAAAGCTTCTCTTTCTTTTGGCAGTAGGATAAATGACCTATATGACTAAGTGCTGTGAACTCAATCCCCAGGAACAGATTTCCTATGCCTCTGTTACTCTGCAATATGGTCCTGGGGCCCTCTTCTCAATGCAAATTTATTCACCTTTGCAATGTTAAGGTTCTAAAGGGCAAAGTCTTGCTTTATCTTGTGATGGCCTCAAGTGATTTTTTATCCTATCGTCTGGTTCCAAAATTCTTGGACTTTTATTGCTAATCTTTTCAGCAACCAACCTCTTCTATGCTCCTTCTTTGCAGGCCCCAGCTTTACATGACCTTCTTTTCTGCCCAAACTTTCCAAAAGTTCTCAATAATTTTGCTGGATGATTCGCTATTGCTTCTCCAGGTAGAGCAGGCTTAAAGCCCCAACAGTAGCCATGCCAGGACCTCAACATTAGACTGCTTTAAATTTTCTACTGTCAGAGAAGTTAATCTTCTTCCTTTAACCTCACTCTCTTACAGTGGCTCTGGATATGAGTAAAATGTAGACACAATTTCTTTTTTTCTTTTTCATTTTTTTCTTTTTTATTTTAGGGAAGGGTCTACAGGGTGTTCAGGGTCTCACTACTAGATCAGACTCATAGTGATCCGCCTATTTGAAGCCCCCAGGAGCTGGGATTACAGACAGGCACTACTATGCCCAGTCTCAATTGCCTTCTCAGCACTCCACAGGGGTGGAGCTGGCACGGTAGGCCTGGGGATCAAAACCCCAGCCCCTGCGTCTGCTTGCAGGTGCTATAATCCGCTGAGCTATTTGGCCAGCCCTAAATATCTACATTTTTATTTTTTTATGTATTTGACTCTTTTTTTATTGCAGACTCATATTTTATCAAATTTATTTTTTAGAATAATCAATTTGGTTTTATTTTTTCTACTGTCTATTTCCATTCTAATAGTTGTAATTTCTTTCCTTTACAATCTTTTAACTTAGTTCTCTCTTTTCTAATTCCTTAAATGTTAAAATTGGGTAACACTTAAGTATAGGACTTCTTTTTTCTATAGATGTAAATGGCTATAAATATTTTCTTTGTACTACTTTTTTGCAGTGACATGTGTTTTGTTAAACTGTGTTGTGCTTTTGTCTCAATGTTTGAATTAATTTCACTTTTGGTTCTTTTTCTTAGACCCAGGGATTGTTCAAATACGCATTGTTAGTTGTTGTGTATGTATGTGTCAGCTTTTCCATTTTGCTTCTGTTATTGGATTTTAGTTCCATTTCATTGTGTTTTTAATTGATATATGAAATAAATTCAATGATTTTCAAATTCATATTTTGTGACTTAGAAAGTTACAGTTCTTGGAAAGTATTCTAAGCATGCTTAAGAATAATGTATTTATTTGTACTGCCGGCAGAATTTTTCTGGGTATGTCTATTAAGTCCATTTGTCTTACAGTGTTTCCAAGGCCTTGGTTTTCTTTTATACCAGTTCCTTACAATTTTTAAAAGTAATTTATGGATATTTTATTTAGCTTAAAAAAGAATGACCAACAGCAGGAAAAGAAAATATTGGCCTAGACAGGACATTTGGTAATCATTTTTCTCACTTGAAAATATTTCATAATTTTTTCTATCACTCATTGTCTTTCTATATTCTTCGTTTTCCCTCATAAAATATATTACATCCATGGAGGTACATTATATACTTTTACATTTTGCCCTCTTTTTCCTTTAAAGTACAAGATGAAGAAATTTGTAGCACATAGTGAATGCTGATAATTACTGCAAGTATGAAGGACTGCTTGTATTTTACAAAATATGTTAAAATTTAGATGTCAGTGGATAGATTTTTTTTTTAAAAAAGAGGAAAATCCAGATGGAACAAAATTTAAATCAAATATGTGTCAAGATCTTCAATCAACTTTTTAGTTATGTAGCATTTGTAAAGAAAATTCAAAGGAACCACATACAACATAAGATGACAAGAATGCAGAAATAGATTAATTACAAATAGAAAACTGGCATGTTTTCCACTCATAATAAATCACACCTTCACTGGACACGCTCTTTTACATTTCCACGAAAAATAATTGCTTGAATAACTATCACTTGTCTACAATTTGTGAATGTTTTAAATGGCCTCAATTAATGAAAAGTACAGATAACTTGGGATACTATCTAGGAAAACTGATAGCCTTTTACCACATTTAAAAACCTCTTACGCATTTCAGTTTTTTTATACAGTGTGACTAAAAAATGAAAGAACACTAAAAAGTAAATCATATATAAGATAAAAGTGACTAGACTCTGAATAATAAATGTCTAGCATTTTGTGCTAGTGTTATGCGTTATCTCATATAAATTATCAGTAAATTTTAGCCAAGCAAATTGTATATTCACCAAAAGATGATATTTTAATGTATGCTTTATTTTAGCTGAATCTATGGAACAATGAAGTCAATGTCATAGCTTAAACCTCTGTAGAGGTTGGTTACTTTTTCTTTGATTCTTAGTCATGTTAAAATCTCAAGTCAGTATTATTTTTGTCCACATATTTTTTTCTTTGTCACAATAAATAGGGGCATAATAAAATTATCCCATATTTAATATGAATACATGTTCCTCTATCTAATTGAAATTAATGGTATAATGTGATAGCTCAGGGCAGAATTTTGGAACTGATATCTTATCTGTTCATGAAATACCAGACTTAATGTTCTTTTATTTGTTTTGTTTTGTTTTTGCCTTTATGAGGCAGGGTCTCTCTAAGTAGTTCAAGCTGGTCATAAACTCACTTTGTAGCCCAGGCAGATCTTGAACTCACAATAATCCTCTTTCCTCTGCATCCTATGTGCTGGGATTAGACATGTGAGCCACCACACCTGGTGAAACATTGTAATAACGTGAAACAAATAAAGTAAAACATTGTAATCCATATTCAAGCTGCATAGTGAACAAGGAGTAGTAAATCTGTATGAAACTTCATAAATTCAACAGAACCTTATAATACACTTAAATATCCATAAATATATACAAGTACCTATGAAAGATTTCTTGTTAATTCCATTCTCCCTACTCCATATTTTCAGTGTCTGGTAACTGTATTTTCTTATTGATAAATCTGACTCATTTTTTAATCTCTAAAATTCTTAATGATGATGTTATCATATTATTTTTTAAGAGCTCATGAATGTAATGTGGTTACCAGTTACTGGCAGCATAGAAAAATAGAGAATTATGGCTCAATGAGCATCAGTTTTCAGATACGATAGGTTGACAAATTCTAGATACATTTTATTTATCATAGTGCCTGTAGCAGATGTCCAACACTGTGAAAAATATGGAACAATGCTGACCTTATATTATGTGTTTTTAACATGAAAAGTGGCACAAGAAATATTTGTGAGATGCTAAACCTTTCTTTTTTTATTACTTTTATTGAGAAACAAATAGCAATGAGACAGTTTCAAAACTGATTAATAGGATAGTTTCAATAATTGGTACACTGCATATTGTTGTCTTTGTAGTGGTTATTCATAGTACAAGATGTAGAAATGATATCCTTTCCAAACACTATTAGTACAAATCTTCCTTCTCATTGATTTACAAGAAAGTAGCTATCCTAACTATTTTGTATATACATATACAAAATGATCCTTCATTTATATCCCCCATTTTTTGCAAAGTTTTGTCAGAGATGGCTATTCCATTGTCATTTAAATATGGTACATGCATGAATTCAGCAAAATAATCCAATATACTCCAGGAGTCCATAATAGTAGTCGATTACCAGTAGGACAGGCAATGTCAGAAGTTGTTTATTTGAGCCCTTTACAGCTCAGCATATTAATGTGGCTTTACTTTTCATACCATGTTATTACACTTTTCTGCTGGATGGTTAAGACCAAAATAAAGCAAGACCTATAGACATTTCAATCCGTTTGATTGTAACAACTATCATGAGTGATTTTTATATATGTTCAAACATATCCACCTGTAAAATTTAGAGCCATCCAGTGTCTGTATATCAATGATTCTTCCACAAACCTGTGTCAAAAGATCAAGTAAAGATAAGAGAAAGATCAGTCAAAGAATGACCAAGGTACATAGCACAAATAATTATGTGAGTGTGTGTGTGTGTATGTATGTATGTGTATACTTAGATTCCTTTCATTAAAAATGTAGAACAATGCCAATGTACTTAACCAAGAACATCTTATTCATTTTTAAATTTTGGGTCAGTGATACTTTTTTTTGTATATATGCATGTGTATTTGTATTTTTAAATGTAGATAGACACACAGACAGATACAGATATCAATACAGATACAGATAGAGTGGTTCACTAGAATTTCTCAGAGGTGATCTTACAACAATTTAATTGTTAGAATTCCCTAGAATATGTTAATATAATAAAGTGAGGTATTAAATACATTAAAGACTATAAGATTACATTTGTATTGTTCCAGAATTTCAGCCTTGCTTCTTTTTTCGTCTATATCTTGTTCTTAATGTAAGCACAGACAAAAATATTAAGTATGGAAAGAATATACTATAATTAGCATAACAAGTTCTATGAGTTAAAAAAAAATCCATGAAGATTAAACATTAGTTCCTCTGGGAACACCGTGATGATATGCAGGCTGTGGTTTCTTTGTAAGTGTGACACAAAATTCCACCCAAGAGGCCAGTGACATTAGGAAATTGAGCTCTCTGGAGCGTAGAGACTTAGGGTGTATATCTGTGACCGCTCTTCATAGCATTCTGCTAACATCAGACTAGGTTCTAAATCAGTACTCTCTAAAAGAACAGCAAAAAAAAAAAATTGTGATGAAAGCCTACACTAATTATGCCAAGGGGTCAGTGTTTAATTTGGTCAAGAACAATCATGAGACTTGAGAGTGACACATCCCCATAAAAATATTCTGTCTCATAACCATTTCAACCATAGTAGAAAAACACCAGTTACTGAAACTTAAATGAATGTATTATGTACCAGATAATTACAAGTACTGTAGAGTTAATCATCATATTCAAATTATATTTATGTTATATTTATATTAACTTTTAGCTTCTAGTCTGTGAAACTTACATATCCTGTGGCATAGATGAAGGAACCTGATAACATTAAAGTCAAAGGCATGAAACACAGTGATGGTCATAGAGGTTAAAGGTATCAAAAAGTAGTAAAGAATACAGCCAAGTATAGAGCAGTCAATGGGGCATAGGAAATGTGGCATTTAGGAAAATAACTGTATTGGTAGTAGTCAAGTTGGTTCTTTCTTTGCCACAATATAGGCTGGTTCACTTATTAAGAAGACAGACATATTTATTTGAATATCAGGGTAGTTAATTAAAAAATAGAGGTGACTCAGTGCAGAAGTAAGTCTTGTGGAGTATTCAGTTGTTTTTTCTATTTTTTAATTTTTAAACTATGGAAAATGAAAAGAAAAGCATGAAGCCATTAAAATAATACAACATTTCATTAAAGTAATAAGCATTTGCCGTGGTTTTTGTATTGCACAATGCTGTCTTCAAATTATTCTTTGGATATAAACCTGCAAACTTGGTGAAAAACATTATTAAAAAAATAAAAAGCACGAGCCCCGCGCAGCACGCACTGATGCGCCGCCAAGGCCAGGCCTGGCGGTGTGTGTGCAATCCCAGCTGAAGAGGCTGAAAACAAGAGTATCGCTATGAGTACGAGCTGCTTGGCGAGAGTCTGTACATAAAAATAAAAAAAAATTAAAAAGGACTAGAAATTATTTATTTAAAAAATAAAATTTAAGCATTGACTGCTCTTTTCAACAGAGCAGCGGAAACCGGAAGCAAAATTACCCAAGCTATCCTGTGCAAATATATCTTTTCTCCTCTTTCTTTTGTCCAAATGTATAATCCTGAATTTGCTGTAGAAAAAATTCTCAAACTAAGATGCAAACTTGATGTATCAAACGTTCTGCACTATATAGAAAGCTGCTTTCAGTTGAGGTACCAGATTTTTACATTGTGTACTAAAGCAGATGTTATGTAGCTAAAATTACTCATACATACTTATTCTATCTCTTTGTATCGCTTTCTCAGGATCAACCTTTCATACTCTGTATGAGCACATTTGCACAGATAAGTATGTATGAAACAGCTCATAATATACATTTGAACATTTTCCTATATGTATACATTCAATAAAGCATTTATTGAATGTGTAATGCTTGCTAAATATTTTATATAGCCATAAAGATAAGACATATGACTTCATAGATTTTCATGCCAATATAGTGATAGACATATATTACAGATATTAGTGCATACAGTAAATGATTCTGATAAAGAATTATATAATAATCCATGGAAGTCCTGGGAATGGTGGGCTCAATATATTTACTAAAGGATATTTGATATGTATGAAGAAAGAAATGTTTCATAAATGTTAAGGCATATAACTGAACACAAAGGGAATAAAATAACAAATTATAATCTAAAATACAATTTGAAGTTGATAAAGCACAGAGATGAATTGATATGGTTGCTTATCAGTAGACACATTCAGGTATATATGATTTATATATGTGCATTCTTTATCTTAATTGAGGATAGGGTGTATAGGATACACCCTATAGGGTGTACAGGGTCTCACTGCGTGGATCGGGCTCATAGTGATTCTCCTGTTTCAGCCTCCCAAGCGCTGGGATTGCAGGTGTGCTTCGCTACGACCAGTCTCAATTGCTCCCTCAGAACACCCTGGGGGCTGGGTGGGCACAGCACACTGCGGATCAAGCCCCAGCCACTACGCTATGCCTACGCAGGTGCGCTAGTCTGCTGAGCTATCTGGCCAGCCATGAATATGTGTATTCTTGTTGCTCTCTTTTCTTCACATTGTTTTTTGTTTCTCTAAATTTTGCCAGGGTTAGCGAGATGACAATTCTCAATTTCAAGAACACACAAAAGAAATCTATCCCTTCTTCAATGAGGAACAGCAATGTATTTATTATGTTTAAGGTGAAAGATTTGCTACTTCCCATTTTCACTGTTGTTGCACAAGACTTTGTGCATCTTTGAGGGGAAGTATTTGTCTTTTGATCTGGAAATATAAACAGTTTCTATAAAATGGAGACTCTTCGTGATCAATTTATTTCCTTATTTATTTGGTTAGATAATTCCTAACCATAGTTATGTTTAACTAAGTCTGAAGAGTGAGCTATTGCATCCTCCAACTCCAAATGTAAATGAAACAAAAAGAAGGAAAGATAATAAAATTATGATTCAGTGGTTTCAGCTCTATTCAGAGAATTGTTTTGTCATTTCCTTCCTAAATACTTTAGAGGCAGTGTGTGTCTCCAGTGGTAAACAAGGTCGTGTATCATGGCCTGCTCCGGCCCACAACTTCCCAAAGGAGTGGACAGCAAAGATGTAAATAAAAGATACAAGTGGTATGCTTTTAGGACTCCAAGGCAATCAAAACATTCTAGCAGGACTCAAGATTCTCTGGGGGTTGAGACAAAGGATTTCTCTGCGTGGGTATGTATTTAGCTTTCAAAGAAAGAGGAAGAGAATACTGAGGAAGTGGAGGAAATTAAGCAAGGCCTTGTGAATCAGTACCCAGACTTCCCCCAAGGAGTAAATTATGCTAATTAGGAGAACTAGCTTATCTCCAGGGAGGTACCTGCAGCAACAGTTTCTACCTAGCTAATTGGGGGCCTGCCCATTAGCGCAGTTGTTTAAGTGCCTGCTTATACAAAGCAGTCAGGTTCAAGATGCTCTGGTTCAAACCCAGTTTCTCACAGGAAACCAGAAATGCCCTCAAGGACTCTTCAGGCCACCAAAAACCAAAACAAAACAAAAACTTCTACCTAGCTAATTGGAGTTCCAGCCAAGCATCCTCAGCTGTGGCCTTATCTCCTCCTTTGAGGCACCAGTGTCTTTGGCCACTGCCTGCTTCACCCTGGACCAGTGGCTCATAGAGATTCTCTTTGTATGAATGCGGTGTTCATCCCCAGACAAGGGTACTAGGCCTAGGACAGATGCACAAGTAAACACAGAAAGCCAATTAATTAATTTTAAATCTTATGCTGAACTACTTCACTGCGGTCTCCATTGGTCTTATGTATCCTTGAAAGCTGATTTGGATGAAATTTTTCACTAGGTCTGACAGCAGAAAATATGGCACTGGAGGTCTCACATCATCAGTGTAATTGGCAGTGTTAATTGGAAAGGTTCTAGATACCTCTGTCTTTTGTGCTCAGAACTGATGATAAAATGTCTCATTCTTCTTACAGTAGCATAATGGACAGAAAAAGAGAAAATCTCTGGTGATTCGTCTGGCTACAAGAAATTACATGGGAGAGAGAAAAAGACCAACATGTAAAAGCTTTGACTGCATTTTTTTAAACCAGTAAGAACCACTTTTGTTTCTTCTGAAACTTTAAGCAAATACTTGAAGAATGGTGGAACACAAAGCAGTTATTTCTTTTTTTTTCATAATTTTATTGATAAACAAATAGCAATTAGACAGTTTCAAATCAA
>NDGM011152170.1:0-10791 GCA_002564305.1 Octomys mimax | reverse complement strand
AGTGAACTCAATTTTTATGAAGAACTAGGATATCAACTGTTTCTACTTCACATGCCATACCCAGTTAAGAGAAGGAAGCCTGGGATTCTAGAATCCTGCAAACTCATCCTTTGTGAGCTAAACTGTTTGGGGACTCTCACCTCTAGTGGTAAGTGTGGGTGGCAGATTGTGAGTAGTGATTTGCACCATGTGGAAGACAGGGACACAATCTGTGACCTCCAAAGTCAGGTTTTTTCTCCCAAAGCTCTTGTTACACTTAAGAACCTAAAATAATAGGGAAAGGAGTAATTTGCCCAGAGAACATCTTTAAGTAGCAAAGATATTCTGAGCATTCTAAACTGTTTAGTTGTCTTATGTCTGGATGGGCAGCTTAACATCCATTTTAAAAAATGAGTGGTGCAAAATACTTTCTAAAAGTAGTGACATACATAAAACTTTTAACTATATGGTATGTATTACAATAATATTATTTCATATTTGACAAATCATATGTCTATAAATTGTCCCAATTGTATTTGATTATGCTAATTGAATATTTTTGAGACTTAGATGGATCAAAACCGATGTGCAATTGCTATGGGGGTATGAAATATTCTACCAGGCCAAGTAACACATCATGAAATATGAAATAGATAGAACTCAGAAGGTTCCTCACCGGCAATGCTAATGTCCACAGCAAGGATTTATCAATTGAGTTCATTGTACACAGCTTTCGGAAATCAACTGGAAACAAATTTAAAACCAGAAATCATCACCCCCGCTGCTTCTGGTACTTGCCCTTTCTCTGCCTTTTAAGCGAAGCATCTCCATGATACTCCGGGCATAGACATCTCTCAGGTTAACACTGATGTATGAGTCAGTGGCTATATTCTTGGTGAGCTTCTTCAGAGCTTCCCGTTGTCTAGCAGCCGCTTCCTTGAGTTTCAATGTGAAATAGCAGGCAGAGAAGCGGTCGTTAATAATAGCAATAGGCAAGGCCAAGACGAGAATTCCCGATAATATACACATGAAGGCCACAATCTTTCCAGTAGTGGTGTCTGGCCTAATGTCCCCATATCCCACAGTAGTCATGGATGTAGTGGCCCACCACCATGCACAAGGGACACTTGTGAAGGTTGTGTCGGGAATGCTTTGCTCTGCAAAATATTCAATAGTTGAAAATATAGAAATTCCCACAGATAGAAATAGAAGCAGTAGGCCAACTTCCTCGTAGCACTGGGTGATGGTCATGCCAAGGGAGCGTAATCCTGCAAGAGAACACCTTCGGTCAGTCACCGTCATCAGCAGTACCTCTCCCTTCTCCCTGCCCCCTCCACTTCAGGTATCCAGCTACAGACTTGCGCTACACAGCTAGGTATGTCTCAGACACCAGGCAACATCCTGGAGACAGAAAGATGATTAAACCAGAGTCCCTGTCTTCAAGAGGCTGATAATCTAGTTGAGGAGACTGGTTTCAGAGGAGAGAGAAAATGTAATTCGTGCATGTAATTTTTGAACTTATGTGACTCATTATTTAAAGGTGAGTTATTTCTAACAGGCAGCTGAGGGTGTATACTAGGAATTTTGTACTTTTAGCTGAAGGTCTTTCTGCTAGTGTTACAGACAGAGCTCTCAGCTGGTCAAACCTGAATTTCAATGCCTCATTTTAGTACTTTGTTCTAATATTAGCTTTATTTTGTCTTCTCCTATTTATGTAACCGCTTTTCTCACTTACCTGATCAGGTTTGACATACATGGCTGCCTCATTTCCTGAGAGGCTGAGGAAGCAAAGTGTGCTTACCATGGCAATGCAGTAAGGCAGCCCAAAGAAGTTAGGCTGCGAGGACAAAAGTGATGTGTGGATGTGGGGACATCCTTAATTATGTATCCGGAGAAGAGCCCTGAAGCCCCAGGACCACTGGAAGTCCTAGCTCTTAATACCAAAGCTACGGGGAATGATCTTCCTGTGTACTCTTAAGAAGCTACAGAAGAATGCAGGCAGCTCCTCTGCAGAAGCATGTGGGAATGGAACCACTGGGGAATTCACTCACTATGGGTCCTGGCTGGGGTTCCCAAAGAGACTAAGCCCTAAGGAGAGGAGCACACTATNCTACATTGTGAAATGATATCATAACGACATTGCTTCAGGAGTCCAAAGCAATACTCCTTAGCACCATCTTCAAGTTGGTATTCATTTGCTAGAGGTTATTTTGAATGCATTATAATACCGTTCAGGTTCTCCTGATTTTGGATTTTGCACTTCAAATTTTGAAATCTTCTTGCATATATAACAAGCTGTTTTTAAAGACCAATATATGTTTATTTTGCTACTTACCTTTAAAAGAATAGCTTTCTTTTTTTTTTATAACTTTCAAAATACTTTTAAAATTTATAAAACTAGCCTTTATGTGTCTATATGGAATGGTATTTATGAAATAAATTCATAATAGGTAAGAAGTGTAATGTTTATCTGGGTAGATGAAATATTCTGAACATCTTTTAAACAAACATAAAAAGGGGTCATATGTCTAGCCTGTTACATCTATTAATTCAGATACTCCTCAAAAACCAGTATAAGACAGATATCATTTGGTATCAGTTTACAAATGAGGCGGGTGAGGCACTGGAGTTAGCTTATCTAGTCCAAAGCTGCAAGGCCTGAATTTAAGTCTAGCCTGCCTGACCCCCTACCTAGCATTCTATAGCATCTCTCAAATTTTATTCACAATTAATGCATGAGGACAGCCAGTGTCTATGTCTGCATTTTACTGTATCTTGTGCTTGAGGTAAAATGATCATAGAAACATATGACTGTGATATATTTTCACTAAATTAAGGCTTGTATAATCTTTTATACTCATTTAGAAATGAGAAAACGTTGAAGAGGTAACAGAGGAAATTATAGTTATTTTTCTTTTCCTTTCATTTGGGAAAAAATGTAGTCTTTGCTGGGTGCTTTTAAAATTGAATCTTGTGAAGAGTTTATAAATACCCAAAGAAAGCATCCTATTATGTGTGTCAGGAAAACAAAGAGTAGTACTTATAAAACTTGCTGGAAACCCCTTTATCATGGCATGAGAGACTAGCTGGAAAAGTATACTACCAAAATTATATTAGGGTACCTTCTAATTACCACAAAGATGTAGAAAAACACAGAAGTTAATTTCTCCCTACATTTATAGGGAGACACAGCTACCATCATCCTGTTCAGGTGTCCAGTCAGGGACATGTCTAAGAAGATAAAGTGAGACTGGGGACCTCCAGCCAACTCATTGGTACCAATATATATTTGTATGCACTAGATATGGTAACTACTTCTGGGTGGTCCAGGAATGACCTCCATCAAAATTAACTGTAATCAAAATGCTCCTGGATTTAGCCTCAATGCTAAAATCCAATGCTACGTGCACTGGCACTCAGAGTCTGCATTTCAAGAAGTATGTCAGGGCATTTCCATTTTTCTTAATGTCTGACATAAAACAAATCATATGTCACTCTAGAATAATTGGCAGCTGAAGGGACAGCCACTGAGAATCACTCCCTCAGGGATTTGTCTTTAATCCATCTGTATGTTTTCCATTGATGTTGACTACAAGTCTTATGTATGGTTAGGTGTGTGCAAGTGTAGCTGTTGTGTTGAAGTCTTGTTTCTCTATAGAATGGACATCTGACTTTCAGAGTCTTTCACATATAAAATGAAAAGCTAAAGAATTTACATTCTCCTCCCAAATATCTTACATAGTTTAGGAACAAGAAAATTCTCTAATGCTTGATAAAGCATTGATTAATGTCTTCTCATTCTTGCAAAGCAAAATATTTCCATTGCTTTTTCAACAGTTGTAGGAAGGCCATTAGCACTTGGCCTCTCCCCATAGAATCAGGGAAAGTGCTGCAGGGTTGATTTTGTTGTTAGCCAAAGAATACACCGAGTGAGCATGCACTTAGATATAGAAGACAATTTTATGGCCCTATAGCTCACAGCATGTATGTGTATCATCTTCTATGTCATTTATGCATATTTTACGACCCTGGTTTCCAAAGACATTGAAATAAATAAATGGTCAGAATGGGCTCCCATGTCTTGTAGAAAGAAAGTACATGAGAGACATCTCTAGACCTGTGACAACAACTTCCTCATACCATTTTAGTGGTCCTGATTGGGTAAAGTATGAAAATTGGTAATTTTGAGTATAATTCATAGTCACTTTTCCAAACTACAGTCAAATTAGTAATACTTACTAAGGATTCGAGATTAGTCAGGTCACTAACTCTTACACATGAAAAGGGGTCAATGAGATCTGAATACCTGTGGAGTGCCTGCCCAGCTTTAGCATGCGCAGCGCCCTGAGTAGCCTCAGAACCTGGACTATGCGCCCCACGTTTTCCAGCTCCTGTGTGGTCTCACTGCCGCTCAGGCTTTCCACCAGTAGGGTGATGTAGAAGGGCAGGATGGCGAGCAGGTCGATGATGTTGGGCACTTTCCGCAGGAAGCGACACCTGTCCCGCACACACAGGAAACGCAGGACAAACTCCCCAGTGAACCAGCTAATGCACACATACTCCAGGATTTCTAGCAGCTGCAGGTTCAGCCAGCTTAACTCCGCTGACATCAGGGCCATATTGACGATGGACACAGCCACGAAGATGATGGAGATGACCCCAAAGATCCGGGCAGCTGTGGAGGACCCAGGCTTCTCCAGGATATTCCAGAGCTTCTGGCGCACAGTGGGACAAGGTCCTTGCGAGAAGTCCTGCTCACTCTCATGCTGACTTTCCTGGTCGTCTGTGTCCTTCTTAAAGTCTAGAGTCTCACTCAGCTCCTTTCTTCGGAAGTATCTTTTGGAAAAGACAGTTTGGTGATTAATTCAACTTTAAAAAATATGGACACAGATGAGAATAAACTTGAATGGAAGATTTCTTTTATTTTAAGAAAATGAAGAAAATGTCTACTTAAATTTTGCCCAGGTCTAGTTTTTCCCGTTTTGAAATATTCTCACCCACAATCACGATGTTTAAAATGCCACTTGCTCAGTAGCAATGTATGGAAAAGGACTTACACGTGACAGCCATTTTCGACCAAAGCATCTTGTTACCCATTTTCTGGTAACAGGGACAGGTGTCTGTCATATGCAAGTTTTTAATTATAAAAAGGTGTTCATAAAGAAATGGTAGTATTGTCAAGAAAACAGTGACCTTACCATCCAGAGCCCACAATCATTCAGTCAAGAAATCTACTTTCTTCAGCGTTTAAAATAGTCCTCTGCCAAACTTTTTGCACGGTAGTGTCCCAGGCTAATAACCCCGCACTTCCAACCCCCCTTCCCTGGACAAGTATCTTCTGAAGCGCAACTTCTCTGATTTATTTATTCAGCGACCAAATATTTATTCATGGCAAGTCTGAATTCTTCTTTTACAAAAAAAGTGGTTTACCCCAGGTGCACAAAAGGGAGAAAAAGATTTAAAAAGTGGGACTGAGAAGTTGGCTTCGAGGCTTTCTGACCCCACACTCAGACCCCAGCATCCCTGGAGCAGCGGTGGCTACACCTTTCCTGCCTGGCTCGGCCTCCAGGACCTGGCCTGCTCCTCCCGCCAGCCAGCCAGCCAGCCCTGCTGCCCTCGCGGTACCTGTCCCTGCAGCAGGAGTCGATGCTGAGCTCGTCGATGCCCCAGTACTGGATCTCCTGGAGGAAGGACAGCGCGCACAGCTGCTCCATGACGTGTAGGCGGCCGGTGCGGTAGTAGTGAAGGACGTAGCGAAAGGCCTGTGAGCTGCGGTCGAAGAAGTACTCGTTGTCCACGGGATTGGCGTCGTCGCAGAGCTCCAGGGGGCTGGGTGCTGCGGCCAGGGCTCCCAGGCGGCGGTAGGAGGCCACCACCACGGCCAGCTTGCCCAGGCGCGTGTGCGGGAAGCAGGACAGCGCCTGCTGCGAGAGCACGAAGCGGCTGCCGCCCACGTTGACCGTGAAGCAGTCCCCGAGCGCCAGGGGCTCCCCTTCGCCCTCGCTGCAGAAGACGCTAGAGTCCAGAGAGGTTAGGGAGCTGCTGGACAGCGGGGAGCCCGGCGGCGCCCGGCCGCGGGGAGGCAGCTCCATGCAGATCGGTGGTGCCTGGGAGCGCGCCAGGGTTGGAACGCGTGGAGGCCCGTGGCGTGGCGCCCGGGCTGTCGGGAGCTCCCAGGCTCCCGAGGGAGCGGCCTCCCACCTGCGCTCCCCGGCTTTCTCCGCCCAGTGGTTAGCTTGCCCTAGCGTCGCTAGGGAACCGCTCGGGGGTGCTGCGAGGAGGCTGCAAGCAGATCCCGGACCTGGACCTGGACAGCCGGTAGAGCTGCACCTTAGACCCCGCCCAGGGACACACGGTTCGAGTCTTGCTGGCCCGTGGATGACAGACTGCACGGGGAAGGACAGGACCGAAGCTCTGCAGGGTAGGAAGAGGAGGAGGAGAAAGAGGAGGGAGCAAGGGGGAAAGGTGACACGCACTCCTGCCGCCGCTGCTGGGAGCCCCCAATTAAAAGTTAAGGAAGGCGTAGAAACGGTGAGGTCTGGGTCATGTCTAACTTGTGTCCTAGGGTGCTCGCTGGGGTGTGAACACGTGGGGACAGTTTCCTTCTGCTGCTCTGACTCCAGCCCGATTGTCACCTCCCCCACCGCCCCCAGCCCTTAGATGCTGACCTCCTAGAAGAGAAATAGGCTAATTCACGCGTTCGGACTGTTAACTTGAGCCCCGGGGCGCCCCTAGCCCTGAAGGTCCCTGGCCTGCTCCCACGCCCGAGGGTGTCGTCGCCCGTAGAGACACCATGCCCGCATTCTAAGTTCCCGGGGTGCGGGTGCTCCGAGCGCGTTCTCCAGCACACAGCGCAGCTCTCATTTTAGGAAAAGGGGAGATTGGAAGAAAAAGATTAGAACAGGCGTGGGTTGGAGCAGGAGTTTAAGTTACAGCGACCCGTCCGTAAAAGGAGAGGCTGGAGAACTAGTGCCCTAGTGAGAGCAGGGCGGCCCACAGGGCCTCCTGGGCGGGTGCCTGGGCCAACCTGTTGGCCGCTGGGCAGGTGAGAGGGAGGAGCACGCACTCACCTGCAGCTCCTGCTGGCTGCGTTCAGCTCTGGACTTGGCGATGGTGCCGCCTTCCTCTGGTTCTCCTGGTCCACACGTGAGTCTGGCTTCACTGTTCCAGAGGAAGCTGCTCACAGCCCAGCTCTTTGCCAGCACTCGCTCCTCTCTGCTGCGCCTCCACCGCCTCCAACCTCCGGGCCTCTAGGCTCAGCTGAGCGTGCCGCCCCCGGCCCAGCGCTGGGAGCCACCGCCAGGAGGTTCCCAGCTCCCGCTGAGAGGGTGTAAGGAGCAGAGGGAGGGGGTGAGACCGAGGGAGGGTTGGGCTCATTCAGTGACACTGGAGGTTACAGTCATCCAAAGACACTTAAAGCGGGATTGCATCTCATTCCGTTCTCCTCCTCAGTATGTGTTCACGCAAATGCCCAGAAATGTGCAAACCGGGCCGTGCAATCACTTGGGCTGACCGCAGGTCACCGAATGCATTGTGAGGCGTGGACCAGGCTTTCTCATTATTTCCAGCAAACATCTAAGAATCCTGCCTTCACAAGTCTCTGGCGGAGAGAATGAGCCACAGGCAGCTGTGTTTTCCACAAGATGCTTCTAGAAGATATCTGTGTAGAAGGAGCAGGCCAGCAGGATGCAGGGGAAGGTCTTCATCATGCAGTGGATGAAAAGTTTGGTTTTGGCTTTGCCACCTGACCGTGGGACCCACGAAGGCCACCGGCTTCATGGACCTCAATGCCTCAGCAACATTTCTAGTTTCCATGAAAACTTTAGACATTTACTGGGCCCTAACTTTACCCCAGGAAACCTATAGGTTCTTTACTGATGCAGTACTTTATTTAACAGTAATAGGAGCCTGTCTCAGACAACAAGAAAACGAGTCTCAGGAATGAAGTGATAAACTTTGATTCATATGGCACAAATTCAAAGCCAGGACCAAATATGAGAGGCTGCTTTCATAAGCAAAATGCTTGAAACTTACTATTTTGTCAGTCAACTATTTTGTTGCTCCTTAATTAGAGTGTGATTGAATATTTTCTTTTGAATTTTTCTAAAAATAAATGATAGTCTGATGAGATATCAGGCAATAGTACTTTAAGGTGTTGAAGATACATGAGTCAACAAAAAGGATCCCCGTCTTAGTTATCCTGTGAGAACAAAAAGACCATTTTAATGACACATTTTTTAAATTGTAATTATGTGGGTAAGCTTTCTATCCCTGGGACAAAATGCCTATCACCTATAACATAAAAGAGGAGAAGAAGTTTTATTTGGCTTCTGGTGCCAGAGGGTTTAGTCCGTGGATGCTGATTCCGGCACAGGAACACTGGGCTGGAGGACTGCTCACTTACTGACCCCAGCAGAGAGCAGGGAAAGAGCACTGGAATAGAAAGGTCCCCAAAGTCGCATCCCCATAGCCCACCAGGAACACCCATGGTGTGCTTTCCTAATCCCCTAGGCTGCAAGTCGAGCTATCACATAATGTTGTTAAACTATGGCTCTGTTGATACAGCTGTCCCTTCAGTTAATGCCCATCTCTACAAAGAAGTCTTCCATATGGCAACTGTGGAGAGGTTAAAATGACTCCAGTAAATCGTTTATCATTATATGTAGGCACTTTTTCTTAAGGAAATAGAGCTTTCCTTGACACTAACTGTAACACTCCAATATCTTAATTACAGCTAATTTAGGCAATGAAAAAGACTAAAGCTCACTGCTCTGTTAAGACTTACTTGTATCATGATTAGTGATAAGAGTCTATACTAACATTAAAGATAACAGTCGGAAAGAAGGAAAACCTTTATTTCGTTATTTATGTCTATTAGTACACAGTTGCAGAATGTGATGTGCAAATCCCTCGTGGGGTACGTAGCTGGCATGTGTGCATAGTGTGCCTCACTGCCTGTCCAGCACCTTTCCCTCCCTTCCACTTCCCTCCATCACTTGATCCCTTTCTCTTTCAAGAAAGATCTATCTCCCTACCTCCTACGATCTTCTGTGTTGCTCTTTATTTATATTTTGGGCTTATTATAAGAGAAATCAGGTAACATTTACATTTGCATACCAGACTTATTTTATTGAACATGCTGGTCTTGGGGTGCTTCTGTTTTCCTACAAATGAGCCAAGTTTATCTTTCTTGATGGCAGAGTAGTACTCCACTGTATATAAATTTAGTCCATCTTCTTTATCCATCTATCTGTTGGTGGACAAATGGGCTGCCTCCAAGGTGCAGCTATTGTGAATTGTGTTGCTGTATGTATGGGTATGTGTGTATTGCTGTAATATAATGTTTTCAATTCTTTTGGGATGGTACCTAGAAGGAGAATAGCTGGGTCAAATGGAACTTTCAGTTTTAGTTTTTTTGAGGAGTCAGGGGAACAATAACTTTAGACGAAGAGGGAGATCTTAGGTGAGCAGAGGTGTGTGCAAGTGACTGAGGCTTTCAGGTTTTCCCCACTCCCTCAGATCCTGGCCTCTGTTGTGCTGACAGGTGAAGGCGTTATTATGACAATAACTAATGTTTAAGTGTCAGCCCCCATGCTAAGCATCTGTGATCTCACAATGATTCTTAAGTCAGCATTGCCACCCTGTGTTATAGATTTTTGCTCAGATCTGGAAAATCACTAAGTAATTACATTCCAGTGTCCACAGAGAGTATAAAAGTGGGGCATAGAGTACCTGAACCTGGGATATTGCTGACTCCAGATTCTACTTCAACTGTTTTTTTTTTTTTTTCTGTTTGATTGTTTGTCGTTTGTTTGTTTATTTGCTTTTTTATATTTAGGACAGGTCTACAGGATCCATAGGGACTCACTGTGTAGATTGGACTTGTAGTGATCCTCCTGTTTACAGCCTCCCAAATGCTGAGGTTACAGGCACGCACCACCATGCCCACTTTCAATTGCCATCTCAGGGCACCCTGAGCCCTGAGAGCCGCACGGCATGTGGGGGATCCAACCCGCAGCCCCTTCCTCTGCCTAAGCAGGTGCTTTAATGTGCTGAACTATTTGGCTGGCCCTTTTATTTCAACTGTTAAGAGGTCATGGTCTTTTATAAGGCTACCAAAAAAAGGGTAATAAATGAAAAAAAGAGACAAGAAAAAAAAAATGTCACAGGATTGTCCTGCTACAATGTTGTATATGGTTAGATTTCTTAATATCTGTGTAAAAATTTACAATTGTTTATTCATATTTTTAAAATATTTTTTATTCTTTAAAAATTTTCCTCCATATTCTGTAGAGACTTAAAGTTTGACATATCAATATTAGATGGAAAATACCTGTTCCATGTTATGCCTAAGATGTTTGATATTCAGACAGACAATGAGGTTAAACCCAACTGCATATTTTGTAGGGTAATAATAAGCTTCTCTCCTGGAGGGTTAACAACCTCAGTTTGCAGACCAAAAATTAGATAACAAGAAGGGCTGCAAGGACAGCCAACATTTTGGCCCTAGCATTTCAAGGTCAGTGAAGACTCAGGACATAGGAGAATCTATACTGTAACATCATTTAACTCAGTTGTGTCCTGTTTTCTGATCAAGGAGATTGTGAGGCCACAGAGCAAAATGATCGATGCTGTAAAGTATGCTTAAGGAGAGTCACATGGAGAGAAAACATTGTCTCAGGCTTTCACAAAGAGCAAATCAGTCAAACAATGGCCATGACTCATCCACATGGTTGACACTGATAAAGGATCTGCAAACTGCGGTACAGGGTTACAGGATAAATCCTGAAGGGACTTGACTGACCTTATCAG
>NDGM011152142.1:0-11154 GCA_002564305.1 Octomys mimax | reverse complement strand
GACTGGCAATGTCAGAAATTGTTGACCTGAGTCCCCTACAGCTCAACGTAACACCATGGCTTTGCCTAAGTCTTAATTATTATTCCATCTGCCATTGTCCTAAGGTCATATATTTTTGGTCCCCTGCAAGAAGAGCATTTTCAAAATGCTACTTTTCTATCTTGCTACCAAGTCCTGCAGTTAATTCCTGGCCTGTTGTTCTGTGTCAATTTCCTCCATCAACTTCAGTGAGTTTCAAAGTCCACCATGACCTTGGGCCGCCCAATACAAAACGATGTTATAACATGATCTGAGATGTATGTATGCTTGTGTGTGCATGTGTGTGCACAAACCCATGCACATGAAAACAGAAACACAACCTTCATGAAATAAAACTTAGCCTTGGCTCATACAGTCTAGTCTTATGTTTTTCATTCCAGTTTGCTCTGTTCTCCTCTATTTCATCCTATCTAATGAATGTTAATGAACACAGTGGCCTCTATGTAAATTCGGACTGCCCAATGGCTGAGAGTTAGAATCTACTTTCTACTCAAATCAGAGCCGAAATCCAATTATGTGTGACTTATTTCTGAGATATTAAAATAAAGTTAAAATATTATCTTTGAAATTTGGATTTCCATTATTAAACATTTAGTAATCATACTTAAACATTTGACATTTTAGAAAAGAGACATTTAGTCCTTATTGTTAGCTTCCAAATCATTTCAGCAGTCACAAAAACACATATTCATGACTTTAGGTAGATGTTCATTTTTCAACTGAGAAACTGAGATTGATGGAAAAGTAAAATATCTTTAGAGAAATACTTCATTCATTTTTAACACGCTATTCATATTTCTATTACATATAGATTAAAATAATTTCTCCCAGATTTTATCTTATGTGTTTTTGGAGGAAAAATTAGAATCGTGTAGTAAATTTACTCATACAAATTGTGAAGATTCATCGCTTAAGTGGAATTATGAAACTATAAATTAATGACAATACTTTAAGGTTCTTCAATATTACTAATTTTAAATTTTATAGATATTATCTTGAAAGGATATATTTTTCTAAAACTATCCAATAACCACATTCTCTCTTCTATAACAGTCATTGATTTCCTATTTACATAACTACTTAAAACTTTTAAGTTTTTCTAGAAGATTAACAAACTAATAATTAACTTAAATTATTCTAACATATAAAACATATAGTGCCAACATAAGCCAAGTCATGAATAAAATAGCCATATTTGAAAATACATATTCAAATGTTAAATTTTAATGACTTATTTATATAAATCACTGATACTTTTTGATTGATTAGAGCCAACAACCAATGTGATCAATGATCTCAATTGATCTGAAAATTCAAAAATGCCAAAAACAACATAAGAAGAAAAACTCAACCACAAAACAAAATAGCAGATTTTAGCTAAGTAAGTTAAACTTGGAGTTATCTCTAGAATGAATCCCTAAACTCAGTGAAAGCATGAGGAGGTATGGATGACCCAAGACCACAAAGCATGCATGAGGAACTGTCGTTGGCTAAAACAGTAAGGGGTACTGGAGGACACCTCTTTTTTTCCTCTTATGAAATATATATATATATATATATATATATATATATATATATAATTTATATATAATTTTTGATACAGGATCTCACTACACACTTCAGACTCATAATGATCCTCCTGTTTGGCCTCCCCAGCACTAGGATCACAGGTGTGCACCACCATGCCTGGTTTCATGGGGGCACAGAGTGCTGAGGTTCTGGGGCTGGCACAGCACGTGGTACCAGGGAGCTAACTCAAGACCTTGCTCTTATCAGGCAGAGGCTTAGATTACAGAGCTATCTCCCCAGCCTGGAATAAGAGTATATTAATTGGCTTTTTTTTTTTTTTTTGCTTACAAAGTAATGCACACTTTGTGAAAACATTAGAAAATTATTCCAAAGAAAATGAAATCTTTGGGTTGTAGATGTTTGATGTAGCATAGTGAGAGCATTCAACGTTCCTCCTTTGCATACATCCAATTCCCCCTCCACCAAACACAAGAAGTGATAGATACTTTTCCAGTTACAGGGATTGATTCCAGGATCTTCATACTGAGCTATATCTCCATTCCTTTTTGTTTGAGTCTGGGTCTCAATTAGTTTAAATTGCCCAGACTTTAAATTGTTGGGCTAAAACCTTTGATCTTCCCCAAATGCTGAGGCTATAGGTGTGTGCCATTATGCCTTCTTTAGAAAGACTTTTTAAATAGAGAAGATAGCTAGTGCTTAAAACCAAAAATGGAATTCTTAGAGGACCACAAATCATGAAGTATGAAATAAACACTTAGGATAAGCATAGTAGAAAATAAGATATCTCCAAAGTATGAGTTAAGTGGAGGAGTCCTGGAGTCTCAAAGTTGGGAGGAAACAGAAGTCGTTGTATTCCCACAGGGGAGGAAAACAATAGCACATGGGGACTTGGAAGGCAATAAGTCTGGCAGTGCCCAGAATATCACCCTTCCTCCCCATCACTCCTTGCTCCTAGACAGGCAAACAGAACAATATTTGTGATTTCCAATCAAGAGCAACACCTGGAAAGAGGGGTACGGCAGTAACACTAGCAATAGCAATAATGTAAATAGGGTTGGGGAAACCAGGACATGAACACTGTAGAAAGCGACTAGATACCATGAGTTGTCGAACTAAAAAAGCATTATTACTTGTTTTTCTTTTTGCCATACTAAGGATAGTGCCAGGGTCTTTGCATTGGGATACACCCTCAGGCCATCTTGTTAGCCTCTCTTTCAATTTTTATTTTGAGAAAGGACTTTACTAAGCCACTTAGTCACTAAAGCCAGGCTCACCCCTATGGACTTCTTTCTATAACCTCTAACAACTATTTTTTAGAGAAATATTTATTATTAAAAGGTAAACTCAAGTGTCTCAGCCAATAAAATGCTATACATATGAGTCCATTATTTGAGAGAAATAGAAGTTGTAGGATGTGGGTTAAGTATAATTTAAAGTTAGAATTCTGACTAAACACAAATTATACATCTCCATTGTTTCCTTCTTTTTTCTGGAAACACTACTAAATTTGAGTTATGAAGGAAAATTTACTCATTCCATAGCAAGAGAGTAGAAATGATAGCAAATTAGAGCACAATAAAGCTTTGGAATCTAGAAAGTAGATCAATCAGTCATTATGAATGTGTGACTCAACATGTGGAATGCTAAGACAGAGGAAACAAGAATATGCCTGTTTGCCACCCTGAATGGCATAAGTATCTAGGAGACAGAAGTAGTAAGTGTCTCTGAAAATAGAAAATTTTGAAGCGATGTGACGCAATTCAGACCTTACCCCTATCCAAGCAGAAGGCTGGGAGGTTACTTTCTGGAGGGCTATATAGAAATGAACTGGAGTAGAGAATATTCTATTCTAAAAAAAAGATGAAGGAGGGGTTAAAAGGACATTAGAAGATCTCACAGTAAGTTTTATAGCTCTCAATAAGGAAATTGAAAGATTTTTTCTTCCTCTGTGGAAACTTAACATTTCAAAAGCAAAGACTCATAGATCTTGAAAGTTCAGTATCCTATTTTGAAGGAAGAACACTTACCTTAATAAAACTAACTTTGTCAGAATACCCAGCATTGTGCCTTTGATAACTAAACTCACTGGCCTTCACCCTCAGCCATTACACAGCGATCTTCTAGAGAAATTATTGGTGCATTGCCCTTAGTTAGGAGTCGATTGAGAAAGAACATCAAAATATGTGAAGAAAGCCACTAACATGCCAAAAGACATCACCATAATAAAAAATAACAAAGAAGCATCACAGAAGGATCAGAGACTGTGTAGTATGTACATTAAATTCTTTAAAAGATACATAGTTAACATTTCTGAAGAATATCAAGATATCAGTGAAAGAAGAGTGCTATACAAAATCCAAGTGCTGAGAAGTCCAAAGATATTTTACAAATTAAAATGCTTTAGCAGAAAGAGTCTGAGAGGAAGGTGAAAGGAGTATTGGGAATCTATCTCTCCATCTAGAAAATAACAGCACTAGCAGAACTTGCTGGATATAACTTTTCTGCAACCCCACAATCTGTTGGTGGCTTATAAATTCCAGGAGTGACTTGGACTGAAAATTTGAGTCAACTTCTGTCAACATCAGTTCTTCCCACAATAGCAGCTACCCCTTCTCCACCTGTCAGAAGAACAAATCTGCAACATTCATGTCCTGATTTTTAAAGTCATTACAAAGCTATAGTATTCAACACATTGTGGCATTGGAATAATATAATGCATATGAATAGGATAGAATAGAATAGAGGAATAGAGCTCAAAAATCTTAACTTTTGTAAATAAGGAAGGGAAGAGAAGTTGAAGGGAGGGGAGGGAAAGGGCATAAAAAAATCAACATATACCATATACAGGTACAAGTTCCATATGATGAATGCTATCATTACATATATCTAAAATGCACCAATAAAGTTAATTTTAAAATAAATCTTAGTAGCATAGACAAAGGATTTCTGCCAATGATGCCAAAACCATTCAATAGGAAATGAACAATCTTTTTGACAAATGGTGCTAGGAAAATTAAACAGGTATTTGCAAAACAATTAAGTTGGACCCTTATTTAATATTGTATACAAAATCAAATAAGATTAAATCAGACTTAAACATAGGACATAAAAGTATAAAATCTTAGAATAAAATCAGGGCAACAGCTCCGTAACATTTGATGTGTCAATGATTTCCAGGATAGGATACAAAAGTCACAGGCAGATGTAGCAACATATGGCCACATACCAATTCCACACAAGGACTGTAAACATGCACCACAGACATGTGCTAATAAAAATTTTAAAATCTAAAAAAAAAAATTTTAAATCTATAAATTGGATGCAACAAAATGTTTTAAAGTTGTGGATCAAAAGAATATCAATAGACACAAAGACAGAATGCTGCAAAATACAAAATGACGTAAAATGTAAAATAATTGCAATACATATATCTGTTTTGATATTAATAGGCAGAGTATATGCAAAATACTTAAAATACAATGACAACCAAAAGCAGCCTGATTGAAGAACAGGCAAAGGACTCAGCTATTCATCTAAAGAAGATGTACAAATTGCCAATAAACATACAAAGAGGGGCTCAAGAGCACCAAACTTCAGGTAAATCCAAGTAAAAGCTATAGTGATGTATCAACTTGCACTTATTAGGATAGCTACCACCAAAAATAAAACAGAAAATAGCAAGTATTTCCCGGATAATGGAGAAACAGATACATTTACCTATTGTTGGTGGGAATGTTAAGCTATTGAGGGAAACAGTGTGGAAGTTCCTCAAAAAATTAAAAATAGACTTCCCATATGATGTACCAATTGCATGTCTGAATGTCTATTCAAAAGATTTGAAAGCTGAAACTTGGAGGAATATTTGCTCACCCATGTTCCTAACAGCATTGCTCACAATAATTAAAATACTGAAGCAACCCAAGCACTTATTGGTGGATGAATGGTTAAATAAAAAGTAGTATAAATGTGAAATAGAATATTACTGAACCTTAAAAAGGAAAGAATTTCTGACACATGGCTGAACCTAAAGAACATCAGTGTTAAATAAAATAGTCCAGTTATCAAAGGACAGTGTGTGGTTTGATTGATATAAGATACTTGGAGCAATTAAAATAATAAGATGAAAATAGAATTGTGCTCTCTAGGAACTGGGTAGTGGGGCCAAACTGGGAGTTATGATTTAATATTATAAGTGTTTCTTTACAGGTTGGAAATATTGGCACAACTGTGTGATGAAATATTACGCACTGGACACTTACAATGGTTAAGGTGAAAAGTTTGATGATACACATTCTTTCTCATGAGAAGAATCTAGAAAATGTACATCTAAAGTTAGTTGAAAAGTTATTTCAGCAGAAATAAATGAAATAGTTATAGGAGAAATTTAATGAAAACTCTTGAAGAACAGAAGAAAAAGATAGAAGTAAAAACATAGAATAAGGTTTAACTATTAGAAGTAAGATGGTTAGTGTTTGGCTAGACTCAACTTAAAGTAAGTAGAAAGGGTTAAATTTTCAAAGAAATTATGTTTAAAGCCTCTAAAAAGCAAGAAGCTGTAAATTTACACAGCAAATAATTACCACATTTAAAATAAAATATCATGACCACACCCCAAAATTTATCACTTTAAAGTTTCTCAACACTATATTTAAGGGGTGACTCTAAAAGTTTCAAAATAAAAAACCAAGTGTAGTAACAAATAAATAATTGAGACTCAAAAATGGGTTTGTATTTTTCAAAAAAAAACTGGAAAACACTGAGGTAATAGCTTAAAAAGTCTAAGAAAAAATTATTTGTGGAATAGAATTCTAAATGCAGCAAAGCATCAGTCAAAGATAAAGGTAAAATGAAAATATTTTCAAACATGCATTCAGAAATTCTTTGCCTCTATGCTTTCTGCAAAACACATTAGATATGAAGTATAACAAAATGAGGATGTAGGATAAGGGAAAAAAAATAAAGAACTGGGAGAGAGAGCAAACCCAGGAAAAGAAAAAGATAAGGGGAATAAAAATGTGTACCAAAAAGTGAGTCTAAGGAGAAATTCATACAAGAAACAACTACACTAATATACCACGTTTATCCCTCTGAAGATTCCCTAACTTTAAAGCAGAATAAAATTTCTGAAGATCTCTACAAAGTGCCTAATTCTAACTTTTTATATATTTTTGCACTCTTTAGAAGAAAAAAAGAAATTATCAGGACTTTTCATCCAGTTTCATAGAAATCTTGACTGTCAGTCTGAGAGAAGGTTCTCCTGCATGACTTATCAAGAATAGGATACAGAAGAGGCTCCTGGCATTGTGGAGAACTGCAATGTTCCCAACAGAGCTTTGGAGGAATTAATGTATGAAGAGAAGCTGCTGCAAATTTGGTGCACTGGGGGTTAAGCCCTTTCTTCACCAGGTACCTGCACAGAGCACCTTTGGCTTCTCTGTTCCCAGACAGTGCTCAACACAGTTCAGCAGGGACATGATGACCATGTAGACCATGGATATAGTCTGTTCTGCCCATATAGGACTTTGTCTTGAGGTAGAGGATAGATGCGCAGCCACAGTGGATGATAACCACTGTGAGGTGGGAGGCACAGGTGGCAAACACTTCTCCTGCTTTCTGCTGAAGCAACCTTGATCATGGAGGTAGTAAGGACAGAGGAGATGAAAACCAGGACCATGAGTAGAACAGTGTCTCAGTTACTCTTCTTTAGTTGCTGGGACAAAACACCCAACACCCAGAATTAAGGAAGGAAAGGTCCATCCAGCCCATAATCAATGGAGTTCTCTGTCCACATTTGGCTGGCTTCAAGGCAGAGCAGCACATGGCAGAGGGCAGCCACCCAAGGTGGCAGGAAACAGCAAAGAGCAAAGGGAGTAGCAGCAGCTGTGGCAGCCAGCTAGCCTCAGCCCCCTCCTAACCTCGTAATGTAGATTACCCACCCTGGGATGGGGACAGCGCTCACACCCATAAACCCTGCATTGGATCATGAATTAATCACAAATTATAGAAGCCACCCTAATGACTGCATCAGGCTTTTGGGGGACAACTAAACACAAACAAGGACACAGGCTCTGATGTACTCATTAACAGGTACATTTGTATAGAATGCTTCAGAAGGGGTCTCTAGGCTGAAAAGTGGTAAACACAGAGGTTATCTGGAAATGGCCATGACAGGGTGATTTCCAGGAATACAGATGTCATCTGGGTACAGGCCCTCTTACCCGTGGGGGGGGCACAGATGGCCACATAATAGTGACACTGCATGGCTATAAGGAAGAGAGAGCTGTGGGTCACACACAGTGAGGATGACTGAGTGGCTCCATTGTGGATAGCAATGGACTCTGAAGACTTGAGAGTCCAGAAGTAATGTGGAGAGTGATAGGCATAACATAGTAGGGGTCAAGATAGCGCACATGGGCACACAGTTGTAAGTGCTTAACCTTCTGCCTAACAATCTTGGGCCCTTGTTCCTGCATGTACTCCCACCAGCACTGTCTGCCATGATATGATGCATCTGTGATGATACTGCCAGGACTGAACCGAAGCCATAATCCTGAATTTCCAATGCAAGCTAAATAGTTCCCTTTATAGAGTTGCCTACCTCAGGCCTTCTGTGACAGTGACAAAATGCTGGCTCATGCACAACTGCAAAGCCTCAAAGAGAAAATAGAGTAGAAGAGGCAGTAGGACACAGTGATTAAAAGCATGGATTTTGCAACCACACTGCCCCAAATTGAATCCTGCTTCCTCTAGTTCCTAATTGTTAATTACATTTTCTGTTTTGGTGTCTTTATTTTGAAAATTGGCTTAATGATAGCATTTTCTTCTCAGAGTTGTAAGGATTCAATTAATTGATATATCAAAGTGCTTAGAAAATTGTCAGCAAAACATCTACCAAATGTTACAGAGTAAATTATATATATATATATATATATATATATATATATATATATATATATGTCTAAGGCATCCCACCATCAGAGATACTAAGGAGGGGAACTCAACCAGAAAGACTTCCAACCACCACTCCAAAGAGAGTGTTAGAAATGTTAAAGATAAAGAGCAATGGCTGAAGGTAGCTTGTGTGAATACAATTTTAATATTTACTCAAAAGAATTTTATAATTAACTCCTGTTTTTTCTCTGTGAGATTAGTGATACAATTTAAAACTGATCATTTTTTTTAAAAGTTAATTTATTAGTACAATTTGGGCATCACATAAAGATCACATTCATCATAAGGAACTTGTATACTTTCATGATATATCTTCATTTCTTTTCCACATTCTCCACCTCTCTCATCAACCTCTCTTTCCCTCATTATTTACAAAAGTTTTGTTTCCATTTTATCCCTCTTTTTCTCAGTTTTTTCTTTTTTCTTCCTTTCTTTCCTCCTTCCCCATCCTTCTCTTTCCTTTTGAATAGTAACATCGTATTTCATAATTCCTATTGTACATTTTGGTTTTTATTTATACTTTCAGTTTGTCACACCAGAGACACAATGTGATAATTTACATATGTGTCTGATTTATTAAACAGTACTCCATGGAATAAAAAATTATATAAAAACAGGATATCTTCTTTTCTTTATTCATTCATCTGTTGATGGGTATTTGAGTTGTCTTCAAGATTTAGCTATTACAAATTATTCCCCTATAAACATGGGTGAGCATTTACTGCTGTGACATAATGCTTTTACTTCTTTTGGGAAGATGCCAAGAAGGGGAATAGCTAGTTCAAATGGGACTTGTAGTCTAGTTTTTTGAAGACTCTTCACAGTGCTTTTCATAGTGGTCACACCAATCTACACTCTTACCAATAGTGGAGAAAGGTTCCTTTTTCCTCATAGTCCTTCCAGAATTTATTATTGGTTGATTTATTGATAATAGCCCTTCTTTCTGAAGTCAGATGGAATCTCAGCATTAAGAGAATATCAGAAAATGGAAAGATATATTTTGCTCTTGGGTAGAAAGAACCAACATAGTGAAAACGACCATATTCCCAAAATCATTAAACAGGTTTGATGCAATCCCAATCCAAATATCATTAGCATACCTTACAGAACTAGAGAAAGAATTCCTAAAATTTATTTGGAACCAGAAGATACCTAGAATAGCAAAGGAAATGCAGGGAAATAAAGACAAGTCCAGAGGCATCACACTCTCTGACTTGAACTTATAGTACAAAGCTACTATTATAAAATCAGCATGGTACTGGATAAAGCACACCTAAGTACCAGTGGATCTAGTTAGAAGATGCATGCACAACTATGAACCCATTCAGGCAGCTTATCTTTAACAAAGGAGCTAAACATGTTCATTAGAGGATAGATAGCTTCCTTGATAAATGGTACTGGAAAAACTGCTGAAGACTAAAACTAGACCTGTGTCTATTATAATGCAGCAAACTAAAATCAAAATGGAGAGGCTAGGGAGCTAGCTCAGTAGAATAAGTGCTTGCCTGACAAGCGCAAGGGTCTGAGTTCAATACCCATTTCTGCCAAAACAATAAATAAATAAAATCAATAAAATTTTTGCATAATAGAGAAATACTGAGCTATAATAAAGATAAAATCAAGACTTTTATAGGTAAATGGATGCAACTAGAGACCATGCTTGATTGGACAGGGCAAAGAGAAACTGGTCATCTTTGTCTATAACTGACCACTTTTGAGGCATTCTGAGAGTATGATACCATGTTGACCAATGCTCTCCCCATCTTCCACAGTAGCAACACTAAATTGGGCACAGCACATGGAAAGTGCTACAGAGTATGATATCCTACTCAGAGTATGATGCCTACATAACAGAGTATGATCCTCATCATTTTGTTATCATTAGAAGCATACCAGAGGGTTGGAGTATAGAGTGCTTTATATGTACAGGGACCTGGGTTAAATTACCAGTACTGGGAAATGAAAAGCTTTGGGAGTGGATTATTGAAAATGTGGATGTTATAAAGTATGCTATATACATGTACAAATGTGTCGACATGAAATCCACTATTCTGTATAACTAATATGTACTAATAAAATATTTAAAAGTGGATCAAGGATTGAAATTTGAAAACATAAACACTAACTCTGGTGGGCTAAAGAATAAGACTTGACTTGAAGACTTAATGAACAAAGCTTCAATCACATGTAAAATATTGCAAAGAATCAGTAACCAAGGTCTCATCATATTAAAAATCTTTTGCACATCAGAAGAGACCACTGAGTGAAAAGACAATATACATACTGGAAAAATGCAGCCAATTTTTCCTCAGACAAAGGACTAATATCTAGAATATTTGAAAATATTTGAATATTTGAAAAAATCTCAAAAAAATCAGACCCCACAAATTTAAAAGCCTGATCCAAAAATCTGTATCTAAAATGAATACACACTTCTCAGATGGAGTATAAATGACTAATAAACACAGGAAAAGTGTTCAACATTCAATATCACTGCTTATTTGAGAGAAGCAAATTAAAATTCATCTTAAGGGGAGAGCAATCCCAGGGAAGAGCATCAAGTCACTATCCATAGGGCTGACGAGATGGCTCAGTGGTCTAAAGCACCTACTTGGAACAAGCTGAACTAAAGCA
>NDGM011152134.1:0-12954 GCA_002564305.1 Octomys mimax | reverse complement strand
TTCTTTAAAATAACTGATGTCAAAATAAATAAATAAATAAATATGGAATAAATAAATAAATAAGTAGACACTTGCTGCTCAAGTTAGAAAATAATATAATTCTTTTCATCTTGAGTGTAACACTTATAACAACTAGTAACAAACTACCTATGATTTAAAACCACGTTTACAGTTTTTTGTAAATGCACATATTGGTTTCTTGGAATTTCAGTATGTCATGATATCAAAGGTTTGGGGGTGAAAATCCATGGAATGAAGTGTATTTTCCTTTTGTATACCATTTGCATGAGAAAATCTCCCTGTTTGACAATGATCTGTTTTATGACATAATATTCACAAATCATATGTTAAAAAACAAAAAGATTTGTAACTAAGATGGAAATTTGTGACTATCTCCACCATCACCGTCAGTTCCACCATTTTATCACATTATAGATGCAATAGTTGATTACATTCTTCAATTTACAAAGTGTTAATTATCCTTTTCATAACTATGAGTAGCTGAGTAAAATACCCTCAGCAAGTAAATAGCAGTTAGAGTTTGAAAGCACTAATGTAGATTCCCTATCCTCACTATCCTTTTCCAACACAATATATTCCACAATACTTTCTTAAGCTTATTTTTCAGCTTTCCTGTACAGGTTTTCTTTTCCTCCTTTGATCATCTTGTTTTCTTCCTTTGTCTCTTCTCACTTCAATGCTCAAAACCTAAAAGGAGAGCCAAAAAATGGTTGAAAGTTGTGTAATAAGGATGGAAAAAGAGGAAGGGGGACTAGATAAAGTAGATTTGATTAATTGGTCATTTAACACACACACATTTCCTGTAACTCATAAATACAGATTTACAAGTTTTTGTAGGTGAATATATATGCAGAAGTAAACACAAAGTTATCAAAATGAATACTGCAGAGGTGTGAATTTTCTTAAGGTGAAGTAGAAAGCAAACTCTGCCCATGTTACAACCAGTATCACCTTTCTTGCTATTAAAAAAAACCCTGTTATCTCTCATTCATCTGTGATGGGAGTGCCCCTCTTTGATTTTCAAGGAAACAAAGATCTGGCAAAAAAGAGATGATATACGACACAGAAAAAAAAATGTTGCAAATGTTTTTTCTCATTCTATTATATAGTCCCTTTTGGTGTTTAGGAAAGATTTCTTGTTGAGTATTATGTAGATATAGGAATATGGCTAACATGGATTTTTGCACATTTGCTTTTCCAGGTGGCATTGTATAGATAAAGGCTTTTTACTGAAGAATAAAGCAACTGTGTGGCTGTATTTTCAAAACCATGCTCTAAGATAACCAAAATATTTACCATATGCATTTTAAATTGTTTTTGTAAAATGATAAACTCCAAATTATACTTTTAAAAACTTGAAACACAAAAGCACAAAATTTTCATCTTAGTTTAGCTTTTAATATTTTGATACATCTTTACATCATAAATTTTTTTGGTGGCGTTTTTATGTTGCTGCCTACTCTTCACCCCTTTTAAAAAGCAAAATAATTCTCAAAAACCCTCTGAATAGGAGCCATGTGGAAACTCTCCAGCCCTGCAGTGTAGTATGGCAGGAGGATTCTTTTGATGGGAATGAGAGCCTCTCTTCACTGTGAGGAGAACTTTGTCTAATTATTAAATATCTACATGTCTGGAGTTCAACACGTCTTCCAGTGTGGGTGGCAGCTTCCTTCGGTGAACTGGGGGCTTCAGTGACTGCTAAGACCTTCCTGTCGGAAGCCAGCGGTGGGGAGATACATTTGCTGACCCGGAACTGATTAGAAGTTAAGGGCTGGGGCTACTGCTAGTTAGTGAGGGGCTGCCAAGCCACGCAGCTCCTCCTGCTGCTCTGTTTACTGTGAAGAGCACAGAGTGGACGCTTGTCTGTTCTTTCATTGCCTCTAGGATCTCTGCAGCTGCTGTTGGTGAGCACAGGGGACGTCAACAGAGAGGGCAGCCCGCGAACCAAGAAGTTTGCAGCAAGTTCACGGCCTACTCTCCACAGGCTGACGCGCGGACCCCGCCGGTTTCCGTTCACTTCCGCTCTCTTCCGCTCTCTTCCGCTTGCCTCAGGTGCAGCGCGAATTCCTCCGCCACCGCGTGCACTTCCGGCAGCGCTGCGAGCGGCTTTCCGTAATACCCGGATGGAAGGGTAATGGCCGCCATGAGGGACTCGCAGGCAAAGGGGACCATGACAGGTATTTCCCGTTAGCCGGACCTTCCAGATGGTTTAGGATGTCGGAATTTCTGGAGGACCAGCCCGGGGGGCGAGTTTGTGGGTCGGCAGGGTCCCGCGAAGAGGTCCAAGATCCTCCTCTTGTGAGAGGAAGCGCCTGTTAAATAGTCCCGGCCACTCCGCGCTTCCGCCTAACTTGCCGCAAAGTTTTTTTTTTTAAGAAGTCGGTTGTTTTACCCGCGGCTTTTGTTGGCGGTAGAGTTGGTCGTTCGATTCTTCCCATGGGCTTGTTTTACATTTGGGCTTTTTGAGCTCTCCACGCCCACTCCCCAGCAGCTGAGAGAGCCGACCAGAGTGTGCCTCCGCGCACCCGAGGGGCGCCGGCGCCCGAGGAAGGGGCGGACGGCGCGCGGCGTGCGGGGCGGCGGGGCGCGCGGCGCTCGAAGCTCCATTCGGCGGGCCCCGCGGCTGCTGCGGACAGAGGGGGCCCTTCCCGCGCCGCACCCCTCGAGCTGTAGGTTAGCCGGCCCGCCTCGACGGCAACTCTATGACGGGTGCAGTCTATGGTCATTGGGGCTTTCTCTTTCAGCGGTGCCCAGCGCCCTGTCGCGCGCGCCCTTCCTGTCCTCTAGAGTTGGGGGAAGAGGTGCTTTTCCCTGCAGACCCCAACCACACCCACTGACATGAATTTCTTTGTGACTGACTTCTTCACGTGTAGGGTCCATTTTGAATCCGTTCCTAACATGGTGTCCTCTTTGTCAAGCAGCCAGGCCCTGCATAGATGGCTTTGGTAGTTGAAAGTGTATGAGGTGAATAGAGAGGGTAAAATGTTTTTAACTCCTCAGTAGATCAGTGAAAAAGATGTAGCTTCAAGTTCAGAAAACAGAAGTTGAGGTTCAGATTTGTTTAGGTTTAAATTTGGGGCGTTCGGTGCTTTCGAGGCATTTTAGTGGAAACAGGATTGGTTGAGTATGCTATTTAAAAAGTCTTGGAAGAGAAATAAGTCAACGTTTAAGGAATTTTTAATGTTGGATGTGATATGATGCATTGATGAAATATGAAGACACTAAGCTATATCAAGCTGGGAACTTCATTAACTTGAGAATCTGTAGGTTAGATGTAGTTTACTGGTATTATTGATTTGCTTTTTTTGTATCCTGTTGTCAGATGAGTGTACTTTAAGGTTCATACCAAGTAAAGTGGATAAAAACCATTTCGGCTGAAATTTGCCATTTTTAGAATCTTAGCTGTAAATCTGTAGGAATTTATTCATAATTTTTCAGCAAGTCTGTATTTTTCCAAATTCATGGACATGGCGTTGTATTAGCATGTTCAGGATGTTAGAATTTCTCAAGGCAGGTAAATGTAAATCATACTGGTTTTCACTAAAATCATATATACCAATTCAAAATATTTCATAATTGGTTTTGTGAAAGGACAGACAATAACCTCAATGAATACCTACTGTATACATTTATAATATATGCACATTTAAATGCTTGATTTTTTAAAAAACTTGTTGTCATACTTAATATTCTGTACCGTTGCTATTCTAGAGTTTTATTTTTAAACATTACCCATGGGGATATTTTAGCCTTAGTCTGTAGTTAATAGTTTAGAATATACCTTGAAATGTGAACTTGAACTTTGCCTAGGTTCCTTTTAGTTACTATACTAAAAGGTGAATAAGCAATACAAGCAAAAGAGAGGGGTTTTTATATTCTTGAAATTTTTGTTATCTGATCTGAGATGTGAAAGCTGTGAATGGGGTATTGGTTCACATGGTAAGCAGTTTTCATAGGATGTTAAATTCTAGAAATGAGAATTATTAAGAGCATTGTGCTGATAGAATAATGGGATGAGTCAGGTCCATTAGTGATTTTTGAGCAAGAACTTAAATTAGATTGATTCTAAATTTGAGTTGTGATCTTTTATTACTGAATATCAGTGATATGTTATATATTGAAGTGCAAAAAGGGTTAAAATTTTTGTAGCTAAGTTGAATATCAATTATAATTGAATCCAACATTCAAAAATTTTTTATTGAAAGTTTTTGCAGTCAAGAGTTTTGAAATCTTGGTTTTCATTTCCAGATTCTATCCCTTTTGATCACTGTTCCTGATTGTGACATTATCCAACCATTAAATTGTGCCTTTTACTCCTTGAAGAAAGAGGTATGCTCATGATTGAAGTACTATAATATATAGTATGTGAAGTAATAAGTTCATATGTTTTAATATTGGATTAAATAAACTAAAATAGTTGCATATGCATGGGTTTTCAGGAGTTACACGTTTTATTTTGGTCTAACTATACACACAGTGAAATTTCATTTTAATATGTGAAAAATAAGTAATTTCTGATCTCATAGCCTACTGTACATCTAAAGATGATTTTTATCAGCCATTCTCTTAAAGGAAGTATTCCAGGCCTCTGAATAGTGAACACAGGAGATAAATAAGGTAGATAAATAAGGTAGAAACATGTTTCAGAACTGTATGGATGATGTAGAACAGTGACTGTGTTTTGGTCTGAGGAGTGTTTTGTTTAAAGAAAAAACAATATATATTTATTGTGATTGGTAGTGTCTACATTATGAACCAAAAAAAGAGATTTGGGAATTGCTACAGAGTTAAGACTGGCTCCTTGAAACAGTCTTCTGAGTATTATCTGGACAAAAAGCCAAAAAATCTGCCAACAAATCCATTATATAAGGAAAGCCAAGGAAGCACTGTACCATTGTACAAAAGCATGGCTTATTTACTACTGACCCACAAATGTTGCTTGTTGTTTATGTTAGACACAACCTGGGATCTTTGAAATCCCAAAATTCTTGGATACCTTAGTATTCCCATCACCAAATAGTTAAGTATAGACATTAGTATAACCCTGTATTAGCAGTTATATAAGTAAATGCTGAAATAGCTCGAGTAGTAGTAATGTAACCTTACATTATTACTTTGGTAATCATCTCATGTTCTTCCCTGAATGTTACCATTAGGTGGCTTTCTTTTCAGGGCCATGTTTTTCTTAGAAGATAATAATCATCCTTTTATCAGAAAGTAATATCTGATAATTTGAATTGAGTAGAGAGCAACAAAGCTGAGTTATTGAGTTATCATTTCTGTTACTTGAGTAACTTCTTACTGTATAACATGTGTTTGACCTCTTGCCAAGAGATGCACCTGTTCTTGAACAGAAAGTTAACACTTGGCATTGAGTTTTTTATATTTTTAAACTGTTCAGGAAAGTAACACAGTAAAGACTGAAAGCTTCAGATACAGTGAAGTAGTAAAAGACTGCTACATGGTGACTTGCCAATTGATCAGGATTTTTACATTTTGAGAATTTTGTGGGACTGGCTGAATAGCTCAGTGGATTAAAGCTCCTGCAAGCAGGCACAGGGGCCAGGGATTTGATCCCCCCCGCGTGCTGTGCTCGCCCTGCCCCCCAGAACACGCTGAGACAGAAGTTGAGATGGCCATTTGAGACCGGGTGTGGTGGTTGTGTGCCTATAATCCCAGCACTTGGGAGGCTGTAAACAGGAGAATCACTAGGAGCCCGATCTAGTAGTGAAAACCTGAACACCTTATAGACCCTTCCCTAAAATAAAAAAATAAAATTTTGTGAACAAAATTGACTAGAAATTTGATGTTATGATTGGTCTGGTTGCATGAATAATTGTCAGAATATTAGAATGAAATTATGTTGAAAATTAGAATGATGTGTACTTTAAGGAGTTTCATTTCAAGACTTAGTAATAACTCAAAGCAAATATTGGTTTAAAGTTAAGTAATTTTGTAGTATAAGATCGTCATGAAAATGTTCAAATGGGAAGGGTAACTAGAAAAGGAGAAGAGGAAAGTGTAAAGAAAGAAAAAAAGGAAAAAAAAATGGAAACTAGGCTTTTGTAAATAAGAGAAAGAGGGGTTGAGGGAAGGTTAGGGGAAATGGGGTGAAAAAGAATCATATATTGTACAGGTACAAATTTCCTATATGTAAAATTACCAAAGAGAGTGATTTTTATTTGAAAAAATAAACAAGTTCATCATCCATTTCTATTCAAAATTGGGTTGTAGGTGGCTGGTAGAGGACATACATACTATTTACATACTATTTTCATCAACTCAGTATCTTGCTTGTGGAGAGGCTGCCTACTCTAGTCAGAAGTGTTGGTGGGTTGCCATTATTGTAACCCAGGTGTGGTCATCTCTTTGGAATAGTAATTGCTTGTTACTCAAGCACAGATAATCCAAATTCTTTGAAATTCTACTGTGAGTGCTATCAGAAAGATGCTTCCTTTTCTCTGAAAATAATAGTCTGTGAGGGAGCTAGTGCCATTCTCTCCCAACCTATATAAGAATATCATCTTTAGAGGGAGAAAGTGAAGCCAAATGGAGAAGAAAAAATGGTGAGTGAGTGATGTTTTCAGTCCCAAGGAACTTGGGATGTCATGCCTGTGGTTTTCTTTTGGTGCTGTGAACTACCTTCTTGTTCTGCATAGTCCCTTGGGCTAAAATTCTGTGTATAAATTAGTTTGAATTGGATTGTATCAGAAAATGTTGGGATGACTGCATGGCCTTTATGAATTTAAAATTAATGCTTTCAGGTAATTGTTCACATTCTTCTACAATTTCTTCCTTTCCTCTTAGCCCATGAAGAATATTTTTCATTTATTCATGATTCACACATGTATTCAGTCCATCAACTTACAAATATTGTTGAATACTACACATAAGTATGTGCAACTGCCTGGATAGTCAAGGATTATATGTATAAGGCTAGGTTGATGTAGACCTCACTTAATATAGCACACATATATTTAGCTTACGTAGATTAATGTGTTGAGAATGCTTCGATTAGCATTTTTCTAATAAGGCTAAGAGGCATTCTTTAATTTCCTTTACCCTCAGGCTATATGTAAATGAATGAGTGGCTGTGTTCCAGTGAAATTTAGTTTTATAAAAAGAGGTAACAGGCCAAATTTGACCCACTGGTTTAGTTTGCCAGCCTCTATAGTAGATTTAATCAGACATTTCATTATACAAACTCTCAGTCACGTATGTCCACCTGCTAGCATCTTTATTTTCCTTTCTAATTATTATAGATGAATTTTCTATATGCCTGCCTAAGTTGAGCTCCATTTCACTCAGTAAATTCCATTCCTACTGGAAGGCATTGATTTTGTAGCAGCTGCTATTGGGTTTCTTTTCTTTCCTCTTCAGATTTTTCTGGATTATTTTTACTAGATAATTTTCATGGGTGGTCAGTCATACTGTATCTCCTACTTCTAAAAAAATAATAATAATAAAATCACTCCACTTCAGTTCCTATAGCTTTGATCCTTTATGGCAAAACTACTTTCTTAGTCTCATTGGTTCTTTTCCACAGCATTTGCTTGTGCTTTTTTATCTTCTAATATCATATCCTGAGTTTCAAACCTCTTTTACAGTTTTGTCATTTCATTCTGTTCCAAATACACATACATACATATATATGTATGTGCTTCCCAGTGACTTTTAAAGTTTTATCTTTTACCTACATTGTTCTGTATATAGGTACCCATTCCATTTTGCCATTTGGATGTCAAATGATTTGTCACATTCTATGTGGCTACAACTGACTATAATGTCCTGCTACATTAATGATATTTTTAAAATAAAAATTAATATCAGTAGGTAGCATCTAAGCTCTTCTAGTTGCTGAGATTAGCACATTTTCTGTGTCTCACAGAGTATATGTCAACAAATCTTATAGACTCTTCAAAATATATTCGGAGTCTGACTGTGACATATTCGGCCTGCTAAGATACCATAATCTCTAGCCCAATACTTGTGGCATAACCACCTTCAAAGTAGTCCCTTCTTGATCTTTTACTTATTTATTTTTCATATTTTCTGTTCAAATTATAGTGATGTTCTTGTTCTTCCCCAAAGATGTTAGGAATGCTACACACACATTGTCTTGGCACTTGTGTTTTTGTATTTGGAATGCTGATTGCCTTAACTTCTTAAGGTCTTGGTGCTACTACAAGTTTTTGATTAGTGCTAAGGCTTTGCATGTTAGGCAAGCATACTATCACTGAGCTATACCTTTTTATTTATTTTTTATCTTTTTGAGACAGGGTTTCACTGTGTAGTTCAGGTTGGTTTTGAACTCAGCAATTCTGCTGGTTCAGCCTGCTTAGTGAGTGAGACTTTTTAAATGAGATCTTTCTGACAATATTTTTGTTCCCTGCTTTTATTGTTCTCTGCAGCAGTTGTCACCTTTGAATATATTGTATGTAACTTGGTTATTTTATTATTTGTCTGTCCCACTTATAGCTGTATCCCTAGTACTTAGATCAAAGATTGCCATGGTTTTGATGCTTGCTATAAGTCCAACACTAGTGCAAATGCTGGTGTTACAGCAAAGAACTTGTTGCATGTGCAACAAATAAATAAAATACTGATAGATAAAAATATTATAGGAAAGGAATGCAGAAGGATAAAATAGAAAATATTTCATTTCTTTTTACTTCTTGTGGAGGGGATGGTTTTTCAGGTTGGAGATGGCTTTTTAGGGGTAGGGATATTTGAGCTCAGTCCTAAAAATGAGAGGGATCCACCTGTTTTTAAAGTGAGAAAGAACATTCCATAGAAGGCCTAGCAGGTGCAAAAGCCTGAGATAAAAAAGCTGTGAAAGAGTATGTGTGAAGCTGGGAGATCATAGCACCTTTCTGGAGTCTGTTTACAGACTGGGAGAATGGTGTGAGGTGAATGAAAAGGAACCTTTACCTTGACAGGCTCTTATGATCAAAGTTATAAAAAAAAAAAAAGTTACAGCACTCTTTCTTGCTATAAAAATATAAAGAGAATAAATTATATTTTAAGTGCCCTGATACCATAGATTGAGTATTTCCCTTTCTGATTCCCATATTCATATGTTGAAAGCCTAATCCCTAGGGTAATGGAAGGTTATTAGGTGACAAAGGCAGAAGCCTCATGAATACAGTTCGTGTCTTTTTTAAAAGAGACTAGAGAATTCTGTTACCCTTTTTGTTCAGCAATGGAGACTTGGAGAGAAGATGGCTATCTATAAAGTAGAAAGCAGACCTTTGTCAGATATCATATATCCTAGTTCTTTAACTTGGATTTCTGAGCCTCTAGAACTATGAGAATTAGATTTCTGTTGTTTATAAGCCATTGTCTGTGGTATGCTGTTGCAGCAACTCTACTGGACCAAGATACTTCAGAAGCAACCAAGGAGTTTTAAGTAGGGGACCACTGTGATCATTGAGGTCACTTTTGCCTCTTATGTAGAAAATGGATTTAGAGAAGAGTGATGGAGAGGAAAGACTCATGATACCAGTTGGGAAGTTTGTTATTTTAATGCAAGTTAGAGATGACAGTGACCTGGACTATGTGTTGACAGTCACCTGGTGATAGTGGATACAAAGAGATGAAGGGGAATATAAGATATATATATATATATATATATATATATTTATAAGCTGTATTTTGAAGATAATATTGATCAGGTTTGCTTACGAACACATGTGGGAAACAAAGGAAAGGGAGACAAGGATGATTCTTTGATTTGTGAGTTGACCATCTGGATAGATTTTGATGCCATATACTTAAGAAGTCTAAGTAGTGAGATTTCTAACCATTAGAGACAGGGCATTATAAATACGAGGAAAAATTAAACAGCTTATAAATAGTTATATTATTTTTAGTGTTCTCTCAATCAAATAGCAGTTCATCTTTTGTTTTACTTTCTTCCCTTCATATATTCTAAAATCTAAAGTAAAATCTGCCTTGTTTATTGCCACAGCAAAGTGCCATGTGGAAGTAATATGAGATGAAAGTTAATAGTGCTTTTCTTACTGAATTTTGTGATCTTTATTTCACTTTGAACAGATTAGTTCATATTTTTCTCCTAGATCCTGTATATTATGAATGAGATTTTTGATTTTGTGTATTTTAAACCAAACTTCAGAGTATTACAGAAAAATAAAATCATTTATAAGTTCTGTGCTTACTATGACTTTTTTTTTATAACTTTGATCATAAACTTTAAAATATAACAAGCATTTAATCTGCAGTCACATGAAGTAAGATATTTGAGTTGAAAATAAGACCAAATCATTGTGTTAAGTACTTTGTGCCCAATTATGATTTTTGTGAGAGATAGGAGCTATGATATAAGATTCTTAATAAGTTTCTTTAAAAGTTTCCAAACTTCTTTATCTGGGAAGGTAAAACTTAACAAATGAAATAGAATGATAATATAAAACTTTGTAATAAAATAATGAGCAGTGACTATGCTTTACATGGATATTCAAAGATGGGAGAGATTTTAATATGCACTGTAGAGTTTAATTTTCCTGTGGGAGATAAAGTGTGAAAGTCTGATTGATATTGTAGTTAGAGGAAAGGGACTGACATGCCTAGCGAAAGAGCATAGTATAAATAGAGAATACAGGTATATGAGTGTAAGCATCTTTCACAGTGGGCACATGAGGAGTCATATAGTTCAGAAAGTTAACATGAAGAAATAAAGTTCCCCTAATGAGGAACTGTATATTTTAGTTTTTTATTTTAAACTTCTTGATGCTAGTCTGCTGAAATAGTGTGTGGCTCACACGTATTAAACTAGCATATTGAGCATTTCTAGATCTGTCTTTAATTATATTTATGTAATCAACCCTAGATTTCTGTTTTCTGTAAGTTGCTTATTTGTCCTTGTTAGTTTGAAGAGAACTGGCTTAGGTTATTTATGCCAATTCTACAAAACCTTTTGTTTATAATACAACAGGCATTAATTCCTTGGGTAAACTTCCCAAAAGTTTAAAAGCAAACAGATAAGCCCCAAATATTTTTTTTCCCAAATCATGAGAAGATATAGTTATTTTTAGTGCAGCAATACAAATTCTGTTTTGAAAGTAATAGTCTTAGGGGTTTTGTTTTTGTTTTGCTTTGTTTTGTTTACCTAGATTCTCTTAGGGAGAATCTTACTGTTTTTCAATAAACTTTCACATATTGATTTGATTTTTGTTTCCACTCATATACTCTTGACTGTTTTGTGCTTAGGTATCTCTGCAGAAAAGAGAATTGAGTAATGTAGGAATTCACTAGTTACAAAAAGTCAGTTATATTTTTCTGTCTTGTGCTGTGACAAGTTACAAAGGTACATTCTGAGTCATAATGTGAGATGGTGGTCTCATTATGTTGCTTAAGCCGATCTCAGCCTCCTAGGCTTGAGTGATTGCACATTAGGCTCCCAAGTATCTGGAACTACAGTTACATACTACTGTGCCTGGTAAAAATTCAGTGTTTTAATTGTTTAGTGTTTAAACAACTAGAATTTAATGAATAGCACATAAAATATTTGGTTTTTAATGTCTTGTGAAGTATACTATAATGATATGCGTATTATACTTATGTGTATAATTCTCCAGAATAGTACTTTTTGATTCATTCTGTTCAGATCATATTAGCCTTCATATTTTATTGATTGATTGATTGATTTATGTATTGCAGGGTACCAGGAATCGAACTCAGGATCCTGCACTTGCCAGGCAAGTGTGGCACCGCCGAGCTCTATCCCTAACCAGCATTCACATTTTATTTTGGTAATTTCTTTGTACTTAATGTGTGATTGTTGATATTGACTCCTCACTCTAGTATCCTAGTTTCATCACTATTTTTGTGTTTTTTCCAGTTTTTCTTGCCTTCTAATGAAATTACCAAAATATTTCTGAAATGTTGCTTTTATAACTTTTCTCTGATCATAAACTTACTGATTACCTTTTATGTCAATTTCATATCTGACTCTTAAGTCTTTTCTCACTTGGCCTCGTTGTGTACTCTTTCGTGATAGGTCCTGTAACATCTTGGTAGTATACTACTTTTCTTCTGGTGTTTCTTTTTTCTTTTGTGCATGTTTCTAATAAGAAATAGGGATTTTCTTTGGGGAATTATGTATCGGGTAATGGATTGTATTAGTCACTTTCCCATTGCTGCAACAAAATACCTGACACAACTTGAGAGGTTTCTTTGGTTCTTAGTTTCAGAGAGTTCAGTCCATGTGTGCCTGGCCAGCTCCCAGGCAAAATTGGCATAGAGGAAGGACAGTTGCTCAAGTGATGGTAGCTGGAGAGCAGAGGCAGAAATGAGGAACCAGGAATAAGAATATACCCTCCCAGGTATACCCCAGCCACTCCCCTCTTCTGACTAGGTCCACCAATGTGTTCAGACATGGTTTCATCTACAGATTAATCCACTCATGAGTATACCACTGCCATGATTCAGTCACCTTCCAGAAGCCCCAACTCTAAATACATGGTAGTTTAGGGAGACATATTAGATCTAAACCATGACTTGTAGTTTGATCATTTTTTAGTCCCTTTCTCCCACTCACTTTCCTTCCTTTTCCCCCAACTACATTTCCTCATTTCTTAGAGTCCACCTTCTAGTATTCTGTTATCTCTGCATTATTCACTTATTTGTATTTTCTCCTGTAAAAGAAATGTGCTGTTTAAATTTCTGAGTCTGTCCGATTTCATGATGTTCTAACATAATGTTCTCTATTTCCATTCACTTTCTTGAAAATGACATTTAATTCTTCATGGCTGAATAATATTCCATTATGTATATACCATATTTTTGTGGGCAGTCATCTAACCTGTTTCCACAGTTCAACTATTGTGAATTTTGTCACTGTAAAAATAGTTATGTAGGGGCTGGTGAGATGGCTCAGTGGTCTAAAGCACCTACTTAGAACAAGCTTAGCAA
>NDGM011152123.1:0-10354 GCA_002564305.1 Octomys mimax | reverse complement strand
CTTTTTCTATTTAACTTAATATTATAGTTTAAAAGTGACATTAATAAACCTGTAACTAGTTAGATGCTGTTTCTTTTTTAATGTGACAATTTCTAAAACCAAACATACACTATTTATAGAAATGTCTGGTGTTCCAACTTAACCTTGAAAACACAGAAAAAATTGAGCCTCAGTCCAATAGCAGGCAAAGATCTCAGAAACAGTAATCTGAAGGCCAGCCTAGCAGACACAATCTACACAGAACTTAATCAAAATAAGATTAAAAGTCCATAGCAATTTCCTTGAGTGGTCAGCCAGACATCCCCCATTTCACCTACCCACCAGCTGGCCCCTGGGGTCTATTTCAGAAATAAATTGGTTCGTAAATGAGCTATACAGAAGGAAAAAATATTTTTCTTGACATGACGCCCTAAACTGTATCGAGCAACACAAGAATACTTCAGTAGTTTTATTATTTTGAAATGTTTGTTATATTGCTTTACAACTTCTTAAAATTATTAGTGTTAAATTAATATTAGTTGAAGTTTGAGTTTGCAAAGGGTTTAATAACTGGCATTAAATATCTAATAAGCTGGAAAGAGCAATAACATCTGGGAAATCAATCATAGAATTCTATTTGACTACTAAAAGATTTGCATAGTATTTTTTATTAATTTACTTAAAAGTCACAAAAAATGGTTAATGTCAAATCTACAAAGGGTGCCATTATTTCAGGACATTTGAGAAAAAAATTTTTTACAAAACCTCATATTTTTAAAAAATTTAAACATAAAAAAGCAAGATATAACAATGAAGCAGTTTCAAAATAGTCTAGTAGGAGAGTAACAACAAGCAACATATTCTGTATTGTTATAACCATAGTAGTAGTTGTTCAGAGTACAAGACAGAGGTGTGACACATTGTCAAGAAAATTACTATAAATTCTTAATGTGGGAGAATACTTCAAAAATATGTGGAAAATTTCTAAATGTTTACTTAACTGAAACAATAGCATATATATAATGTTTTTAGGGAAGCTTCTACAGGGTGTTTAGGGTCTCACTACTAAATTAGATTCATACTGATCCACCTATTTATACCCTCCCAAGAGATGGGATTACAGGTGCATGCCACCATGCCCAGTCTCAGTTGCCATCTCAGCATGCCCCAGGGGTGGGGCAGGCATGGCAGGCCTGAGAATCAAACCAACATCAGATTACAAATTCACTTATTTATGTTAGTTAGTCAACCCTAATTTTTCATAGAGCAATTATCAAGTAAAAGTAAATTTATGACACCAGTGTGCATAAAACCATATTTGGATTTTTTTAATATGTTGTCACACATGATTTTCTCAAAAACTTCCTGAAAACAAGGATTTTTTTTATTTAAGCAAAAAAAAAAAAGGTGATAGAAGGTTAATGAATTTCTCAATAACAGACAAGTATGTGACAGTGAGGATTCTAAAGCTCACCCTTCACTGTTCTAAGTTGAAACGGATTGACATCATGTTAGAATTACATTCTTTCAATATAGCCCTGTGAGTGCTTTGGTTTTGTACACAATATTCACAAGCTTGAATATACACGAGTATGTGTATATTTTCTTAATAGGCCATAATTTTTCTACAGAACTAGAAGCTGGTTGATTTTGAATCTGGTGATCAAGGAAGTTTAGAATTTTGAAAACTTTAAAACAAGCAATAAGACTGAATAGCACAAAAAAAAAAAAAGCCTGCTGTAGTCTTTACTTTGATATGTAGTAATTACAATTTAAATAGTAAAATCTAGGCAGTTAAACAACATAGTTGTAATTCTAGCACTTGGTAGCAGATGCAGGAGGCTCTCAGGTTTGATTGGATTTAGCCCGGGTACATAGCTTTTTCAAAGCCAGCTTGTATTATGTAGCAAAATACTGACTGAAACAAACCAAAATAAAACAAGGCTAAAAATGGAAAAATACTGTTAAGACATTATTATTTTAACATAATTAAATAGCATATCATTGATGTAATGAACAAATTGATAAAATTCAGTACATGTGTGTTTTGGGGTACCAGCAAATGGTTAATTACAAAATGCAGTCAGATTGTCATAGAGATCATATCACTGTATTCTAAAGTTAGTGAGATTCTGTATTTCTAAATTGTGCTTTTGCAGAGATTATGTGAATAGTAATGGAATACTGAGGAATTAATCCCAAAATTGGGATAAACATTAAAGTCAGTCACACTGTGTTTCAAAACTTTAAAGAAACAAAATAATTTTTATAATCTCTTTTCAGAAATAGAATGTGTATCATTCTTTTAAAAAAACCTTCCAATATAAATATTCACCTGAATATCCCCCAAAGCCACTGTTGTTCTGTTCTTATCAATGTTAGAAAATAAAGTATTATTTAAATATTCTAAATTTTTGTATGTTTGATTGTTAGAGAACAGAGTTATGAGGCTGTGGGTTTCTTTCTCCATTAGAGGATATTTAGAATAACAAAAATATATATATTGCTAATTTCATAATACAATTACATATTAAAAATACTGTGTAAAAATCTGGGATATGAGACAATTTATGGATCCGACTGAGACAACATTAAATGTTTTGCTCATACTAGTTTGAACAGCTATAGTCCATACCACAGTCCAGTTTTTTCTTTTTTTGCCAGATCTCTGACCTAGACAAGTTTAGCTAAAAAATGTTAGATAGACACTTAGTTAAACAGAGAAAAGTGTGTCTGTGTGTGTCTCAAGACAACACAAAGTACTGTCCTCCAGTTCAGAATCTGACATGATTTTCCAATAATTTGATTTCTATCTTTTAATAAGTATACATAATTTTCCTGTTCTAATTGCTTAAATTGTTTATGGAATGATAACTTTGGTCTTTAATCAATTTTCTTTTTTATAGATTTTACCCTAGTATATAATAAAAGGACAATTATATTGCCTGTACCTAGAAATCTGCCTTTTTAAATTCAATTATTAACTACCTTTGATGTCTGCCATAGAGGTGCCAGAACCATATAAATTGGCTTCACTGGGAATGACATTATATAATTGAGTAATTGGTAGAAGTAAAACTTCATTTAGGTGTTATAGAATATGCTAACAAGAAAATAAAACATTGCTCAAAATAAAATTTATACACATTACTGTTTTAAGCATGACAGGACATATTTACATCAAATTTACACCAAATGCTAGCATGTGCAAATCATTCAGTTATCTTTTTAACACTAATAAATGACTTGCAGCAATTAACTATATCTGTATAGCCCCAAACATTGTTTTTAAATAAAAATAGAAATGCCTTGCTTCTATTCTATATTTCATGCATTAAACTCAGATGGACCATTATTTCCATGATGAATTCAATAAGTCTTGCACTTATACTTCACTTGTAATTTTATTCATACCAGACATTTGAATATTTTGTCTGTAATTTTCAATAAACATTTAAGTAAATAATTTTAGACCTCCCCGCTGTATAAATTTTAGTCATTAAGTGATAACATATAACCATAATTTTCACTATTTAATTTAAAATTTAAAAAATATGTATATTTTATTTAGGCCTACATTTTTTTCATGTTCAATAACATTACATATTATTATCAAAAGTGTTTGCCTAAGAAAATGTCTCATATTATTTTCATTTATCCATCCAAAAATGTCTCCGAGTTTGTACTAAATATAATTCAATTCAAGAACATGTAACGATGAATATCAAAGTGCTAAGCACCTTGGAAAGTTCAGAGAAGAATGGAGAAAGTGGAAACTGTACCACCAGTCAAAGGAATAGTAATCTAATAGGAGAAGGGGAGCTCTGCTATAAGAATAATTACAGTAGAAGACCACATGAAATTATATTCATCTTCAATGTCTTCAAATCCACTTGCCAATACTTGTATTTAATAGTCAGCTTATTCTGAGAACAATTATCTCAGCAAATCACTGACCTGAAAGATTATTCTTTTTTTCCTTTCTATGAGTCATCAGCGCTATGCAACTATACATACCTGATGCGTCTGATCTATGGATGTTAATCACCTTGTAGTAGTTTTTTAATGTTCTTTAATCTGAGGTTATTTGGTGCTTTGAGGCAAACTGAATGAAATTCCAATAGCCAGTTCAAAATTTCATGAAATATAGAAACAGTATGCCTAAGGTTATCTCCAAATGAAGTTAGATTTGAATTGCATCCAATATCTTTTATTAGAATGTATAGATGCTCAAAGCAAAAACAAAACTTTGTCTTCGCATTGTGACTTAAGTTCATAGCATCTTGCTAAAATATAATGTTTGTGATGCTAATGCTCTGGAAGCTTTGCAAAATGTATAATGTGCAACAATAATTTTCTGTTATCACATATAGGAGATTAAACTTGCAGGACAAAATAGAACTCGGTAGCAATTGAATATTAAATTTTTATTAATTTGCATTTCAAGTAAAATGTATTGAAGTTAGTTAGATAATAAAAACATTTAAAATTAAAAGCATATGCAAGTTAGAAGAGGAATAACTTTAAAATCTTCAAAGAGCAATTATTTTCAAAGATACAAGTACTACATACACTGCATCATTTTTGTTCTCACTATAAATTTAAAAATCACCTATTCATACATGTTTTAATTTCTCAGAAATCATTTGTTTACTGCTCAATTTTTTATTGCTCCAATATGCAATCAGGTTAGTTGTCACTTGCAATAAAAAGAATGTAGTTATTGTTTTTAGATATACTTGTGTTTCACAACACCTTTTCAAATTACCAGCTCTATAAACTTGATTAATTTATGTAATTTGAAGAGATCTTATTTGCAATAGAAGTAATAATAATGAATCACTTTTAATATCATCTTGTAGATTGTATGTGGCTTACTTTGAGACTGTGGCAAGGTTCATCTATAAGCTGGTGATTATGACATCATTCCTCAGTTGTTTCTACCTTGCAAAACAACTTAGAAAAATACTATACTTTGATTTGTTTATACAAAATGCACGACAGTGTCACTGCATTTATACTGGCTACTTCTTTGTCTGAAATACATGTTAAAGAATATTTTTAGATCTAAAAGGTCACCCAAAAGCTGCATGTTTTGGAAAGGAGATTGGAACCTATGGAGCTAATTCTGTGTTAATGTGCTGACGAGTTCAGAGTTGAATGTGCTGTTGGGCAGGTCACACTGGCCTGTCCTGGGAGGGTATATTCTTCGCTCTGTCACTTTCCTTCTCTGTCTGAGTCTGCAAATCCATTAGGAGAGTGGTTTTCCTCTACTAGGACATTTTCCCAGGCCATTTAGTCCTTGGAGTCTCACAGCCATGGACAGAAATCCCCAAAGTTGTGATACAAATTGAAACTGTCCTGTAAATTGCAAATATCAGATATTTTGTCCCATAAGAGCTAACATAGATCAGAAGTGGACCTTTCTAGAGTTGGATTACCTGAGGTGCTATCATAATTTATCTGTGGCTAGAGAGCCCACTTTAATATACCACACAGCGTACTGTGAATCAACTATAACTATGACAGATTCTGTCTCTAAACTCTAGGCAAAAATCATATTATAGTTATCAGATGATTGAGAAATGTCTTTTTATTCTCTCAAATATATATTTTTTACCAAATAAGACAAAGTAATTGTATGAATTACAGGTTATATACGTCTGTGTCTATTTTTCAGGTCACTTTTATCATAATTTCCACTTGAAGAAGTTACAAATGAAGTTTATCTTCTCACATTTCAAACTTTTATCATTATTTATTTTCCCTCTTATTCTTTGTGGACATTTCCCCTAGTTTGGCTGGCAGAAATATTTTGAGAACTCCTTCACTTCTCAACCCTTTTCGCCTGTGCACAATCTCTGCAGTACACATTTTCTCTCTTATTGTCACAATAGATTAGGTGACTACGTCTCAAGGTGAATATGTAAGCCTGCTCACATATTGAATCATACTTTCTTTTTCCAGTTCCAGGAGTTTCTTTCTTCATCTTGAATTATGAATGGAAGTTGCTCTTCCTTTACCTTCTGTTACTTTGATATACTGTGACATTTCCCTGCTTCTCCACTCTACTTTTTTCCAAAGGATTTTCTTTGCTCAGTATCTCATCTTACTTCTTTCTTATCAGATTTTAATCCTGACATTTCATTAAAGCTAATCTTAAAAAGAATATTAGGGCATTCAGCTTTACCTAACTTGCTAATTAGTTTTCACTTTGTTTTTGAGCTTTTTAGACTATATGGCAGTTTATTGTTCTTCCCTTATTACTTAGTTTTGTGTCAATGTCTAAATCTTTGCGTTTAATATTTAAACAATTCCTCCTCTTTCTGAAATTTTATACTATAGCATTCAATAAATTAGTTTTTCCCAATCTGTATACATTCATTTTAGTTGATAGTGAATTTATCTATTTCATGAGCCTTAACACTATTAATTACCTGACTAAAAATTAATGACCTATCTTATTATGCCCACATTATTATGAATCAGGGCTTTTTGTACATTTGACATTGAATTTTAAACAATAATTTTTTATTTATTTCCTCAATGTACATCTTCTTATCCTTATAAAATGATACTATTTATTTTACTATTTTCTATTTCTGAAATACAAGAAATCATGTTTATGGTCTTTCATTTATAGAAATTGCCCTTGCAATCTCTTCTGCATAATTTTGAAAGCAACCAGAACATGTCTATTCATGATGTCTTCCAGTGTGATTTTTGCAATTCACCATTTTCACTTTCATCTTGGCTGCTTGTAGTCTAGTTCTGACATAGTCTCAGGAATCCTCATTGTCAAACCCAGATCAGATCATGTAATTCTCCTGCTTCAATACCTCACACTGAAGAAAAAAAATATAGTTTTTAGTTAGTTAAGTTTTCACAATTTTTAATGATCTGACTCTAAAATTATCAATTGTCTTCATCTCTTACCCCTTTCATACTTATCATTCATTCTTAATCATAATTTTTTTGTGTATTTTAGGACAAACTAAGTTTTTTAGCTTCCCAGGGCTTAAATCTACCCTCAACATAAACTATGTTTCACACCAATACAAATGTCCCTTATTTGTTACTTTTTTCAAGTTTCATTTATGTTTTTAAATTCCATTTTTTTCCTCATTAACTTAATCATTAGCTTTGAATTATTTTTCTAAGCAGCAATTATTATGCTAAAATATTTTATGTATTTTTATTTATTTACTGAGTTACTTACTTTAGCTTAAATTGTAATTATTATGGCAAGATTTTATGAAAATTGTATATCACTGTACATCTCCATAACTGATAATGGTATCTGAATACAGTACTTATAATATTTTTTTATTTAGGACAGGGTCTACAGGATCTCACTGCATACATAAGACTAGTAGTGACCCTCCTGTTTACAGCACCCCAAGTACTGGAATTATAGGTGTGCACCACCACGCCCAGTCTTAATTGCCATCTCAGTGCTCCCTGGGCCCCTGTGTCTGCCTAACAGGTGCTTTAATTCGCTGAGTTATTTGGCAGGACCCTTAAAATATTTTGTTATAAAAGCCAATGAGCAAGGCTAGCGAGATAGCTCAGTGGCTCAAGCACCTGCTTAGATAAGCACAGGAACTAGGGTTCCATCCCAGGCACCACACAGTGCTCCTGTCCCACCCGCAGGCAGGAAGAGCCAGCTGCCAAGACCCTGCATGGTGGTGCATAGCTGTAATCTCAGCACTGGAGAGCCTGAAAATAGGCAGATCACTATGAGTCTGAGCTGCATAGTGAGACATTGTACCAAATACATAATTTTTTTAAAGTCAATGAGCATTCAGGGATGAAGAAAGATTATTTTAAGGTAAATTATGTATTAAATGACAAGGGATTAGATAATATAGAGTGGGTCTTGAAGTACATTTATGTATTTCTGTGATATATACACTTCAAATTCTGGCTCACCATATAACCTTCTCTATGCTCATTTTCTCTGTTTCCACAAGTTTGTGCTATGTAAGACTTGTCAGTGGCTTTGACTCTATAGTTTGCCTCTATTAGTTGAAGGAAATTTGTTTTGATATGTTCCAATTGCAATTCGAATGAGGCTCTCTACTGTATTATGATTTGTTTAAAATAGAAGGATTAGAATGGGGGAGAGACTTGGTCCAAGCCAGGAGGCCTGTTGTTCATCAACTGTGTTAGAGACAAACTATGGGGCCACTGAATGGCAATTTGGAAGAAATGGAAGAGGAAGTATGGCTTAAGAAGAGAAAAGGATGAAGAAACGTTGACAAAGATTCTGTAAAGGAAAATGTAGAAAAGGCTAAGGAGAGGCAAGGCAGCCCTCCAGCTGAAAAACTGTCACCAAATTCCCCAAAACTGACAAAACAGATGAACGCTATCACTGATACTGTGATCAACTGCAAAAATAGTTCAGGGNNGCAGCTCAGTGAGGTCTTCATTCAGTTACCTTCCAGGAAAGAGTTACCAGAATAGTATGAATTAATTAGGAAGCCAGTGGATTTCAAAAAATAAAGGAAAGAATTTGTAATCATAAGTACCAGAGACTGGGTGGCCTGGAGAAAGATGTCAGTTTTTATAGGTTTTGAATCTACTGCAGAGATGTCACCTGGAAATAACTTCTGCTTTGCAAGCTGTCGTTGAAGAAATATAGTGAAACTCTCACCATGTGTTGGTGTTGCATAGCTGAGAAGCATCTTGAGAGAGGGCCTATTGTTCATAACTAAGCTATTTTAGGGGCAGAAAAATCATGATTCTGCATCTCTGGCAAAACCTCATATCACTTACTGAGTTGGAGACAGCAATAGCAGTTTGTTATGAGAGGGTGACAATCAGTTTGAAATGGTCTGAGAAATTTATATAGCCAAACTTAGACTCTGGAGGAAACACTGGTTGTTGGCCCCTCATTCTGAGGTGACCAGCAATATCCAGTTAGTGTGATTCCCTAAAGGACCAGGTATAAAGAATTCCAAGATGATCACAAACCTATGAAACAAGCTGAGAACAGATAGCCAAAGCTCTGGATGCACATATAGAAAAAGACGAAGCTATAGAAATAGATACAAGAGGCAGGAAATAATCACTTAATGTAATAACGGAGGCAAGCAAATAAAAATAGATTTCTTATCACAAACACTCAAGAGCAAGAAGCTATAGAATGATTTATCTCAAGCTCTAAAAGAAAATATCTGCATACTGAGATTACTATGTCGACCAAAGATGTACCAAGAGGAGCATAATCTAAAGAAGTACACCACCACTAGGCCAGAATTACAGAAGCTACTAAAATAAATCCTATACACAGAAGAGGATTATTAGCAATTATGAGATTATAGAAAATAATAAGCCTCAATCATAAACTGGACAAGCAGGCAAGAATTCAAGAGTAAATTATCAGAACAGCAATGAAAGAAATTGTTACATACATCACACAAGAAACCCTTAAATGTAAATGCACTCAATTCTACAACTAAAAGAAACTATTCAGTAATTTTAATTAAAAATAAGACACAACTGTTCATATGTGTGAGGAATACAGCTCTTCAGCAATGGCATAAATATAATTAAAATAAACAAATAAAAAGTCTGTACAAATGATATCAAATAATAAAAAGTAGTTATAATGGCATTCAACAAAGCAGAATTTAAGCCAGAATTAGAATAGATATTCTTTGTCATTACATATCAGTAAAGAATGCAATCCACCAAAAATACAATATTTATAAATATAGATGAATTTAATGTTGGTGGACCGAATTTTGTAAAACAAACACTAACATAGAAAATCAAGGCAAATTTTAAGACGAAAATAATAGGTGATGTTAGTGCATCACTATCACCAACAGTTTGGTATTCTAGATTAAATAAATTGAAAAGGAAATAACAAAGAACCATCAGAATTAATCTTCAAGACAGAAAAATCAATTTAACTGGTAATGGCAGGTTGTTCTAGCCAGCAACCCCTGAATACAAATTATTTTTAGTATCTAATGAAAGTCTCCAAAATCAAAATAACTCGTATTTTAGACAAATAAGTAACTTAAAACTTAAAAAAGCATATTTTATCTTCTAAAATCAACAGTTTGAGAAAATATACAAGAATATAAATACACAAAATTAAATAGCATATTTAAATAATCAGTGGTCCTTCAATCATCAGATATATTAAAATTTCATGGAGTTAAATGAAAAGTTCAATACACAATTATAGAATCCATGGGATACACTAAAAGCAATGCTAAGAAGGAAATTTATAGTTATGTGTGCTTACATTACAAATATCACAAATAATTCAAATAAATAACATACTTAATCAACTAAATAAATCATCAAGCACCCCCTTTGGACACCCCCCACCACTCCGCCGCTCCTCCCCGACCCCGCC
>NDGM011152106.1:0-23320 GCA_002564305.1 Octomys mimax | reverse complement strand
CCTTTTACAGCTCAGCATATTGATATGGCTTTACTTTTTATACCTCGTTTTTATACTTTTCTGTTGAATAGTTAAGACCAAGATAAAGCAAGACCTATAAAACAAGAAATGTAACTTTTACATCTGACAAGGTCAATCAAATCCCCTGATTATTTTGCTGAATTCGTGCATCTACAATATTTAAATGACGATGGAATGCCCTTCTCTGACAAAACTAAACAAAAAAAAGGGGACACAAATGAAGGACCATTTTGTATCTATATATTCAAAATAGTTAGGATAGATATACAGCTACTTTCTCTTAATTCAATGAATAGAAAGATTTGTACTAATAGTGTTTGTGGACAGGATATCATGTCTGCATTTTGTACTATAAATAACCACTAGGAAGACAAGAGTATGCAAAGTATTAATTATTGGAACTGACCTACTAATCGGTTTTGAAACTGTCTCATTGCTATTTGTTTCTCAATAAAATTACTAAAAATAAATAAACGGACACCCCTCCCTCCCCAACAAAGCTTCAGGTGTTCAGAGGCCAGGCTTTGGAAGGTCTTGGATTCTGGAGTCATGTTAAGAATCAGTGGATTAATCCATTGATTGGCTCACAGCTGCCAAGGGTGGGATGAGGCAGAGGATGAACATCCCCAGGGACGAGGCTTTGGAGGGCATTTAAGTCACTTTCTGGTTACTGGAAAAGAAAATGTCTCTGATATCTATCTATAACCTAACAAAGGAGAGACCTATTTTGGTCCGTATCTTTAGTCCCTGGTTGGCTGGTCCCAATGCAGGAACGTGCAGTGGAAGAACCTACAGAGGAAAACCACTCATGGTAGGGAAGCCAGGAAGGGGAGAGCATGGGGAGGCCAGGAAGGGGAGGGTGCAGGGAGGCCGGAGAGGGGAGAGCATGAGGAACCCAGGAATGGGAGAGCGCAGGGAGGCCGGAGAGGGGAGAGTATGGGGAGGCCAGGGAGGGGAGCTCCTCCAGTCACCGCCCAGGGGCCCACCACTTCCAAACAGACCCCACCTCCAGCAGCCCACTTCAGTCTGGACTCATCCTTCTGTTAATCCACCTGTGAGGACAGTGCCCCCATGACCTACTCACCTTTGTTAAAAAATCTTTTCCCAAAAAATAATAAATAAATAAAAATAAGGACCAGGGAGATAGCTCAGTAGAACAAGCGCTTGCCTGGGAAGCACAAGGGCCTAAATTCAATCCCTGATTCCACCAATAAATAAATAAATAAATATATTTAAAAAATAAATAAATCTTTTATATAGAGTCTCTCTCTGCAGCTCAGACTCTGCAGCACTGGGATTACAGGTGTGCACCACCACGCCCTGTTTTGGTGGCCAGCTTGGTGCAGGGCCTACATGGCATGTGGTATCAGGGATCGAACTAGGATCCTTGCACTTGCCAGGCAGGCGCCTAGACCACTGAGCTGTCTCCTGACCCTAAGAGCTCAGGAGGCCTTTGTGGAACATTTTTTAATCGAAACTGTAACGAAAGACATATTTCTCTGTGTGTCTCTTGTAGCACTCACTCTGCTCTGGGCTGCCCCGAGGAATGTAGCTTTCCCCTACCAACCCGCTCCTCGCTCCTCCACGTATCGGCCTTATAGCCAGCCAACCATGCACTGCTGGGTCCATGAGCAAAATTAAATTTCTCCTTCCTTAAATTACAGGTGTCAGGTACTTTGTCCAGCAATAGGGAAGCTGATTGATACAATGTTTCAAGGGCAACCTTCCGAGAATAAGTAAGATGAAGCACAGAGATAGTCATTGGCTCCAGGGCTTCAAAAGAAGAAAACCATGATCCTCATAATTGCATTTCCTCATTAGGGTGGGTAGGAAGGACAAAGACACGGAGATAACATGTGCAGATAGATTATTTTTTTGAAATTTTTCTCTAGAGTGGAGTAACTGTGGTGAGAATCTTGTACCTGAAGAGAGGTACAAGATAAACCTTTTTAAAGAAAATGTATCAGGGCATGCCGGTGTGCTGAGGGGAATGAACCAGTAGAAGGGGCGAAGTCAGTGATGAACAGAGGTAAGTATAGATGTGGGTGTGAGACGTGCAGGCAGCCCGAAGGGTGACGCCATGCCAAGAACAGAGCTTGCAAAAAGTCAGATGCCTAAAATTCAACACAGGACATTCTAACTCTCTAAGTCTATAAAGGAAATTATACTTCTATTATTTTAAACCTGTGCTGCTGGTTTGCATGCGGGATTAAGAACCACCAGCCACGCTTTGTCTTAGTCTTTTATATGCTGGTATTGCAAGGTACCTGAGGCCGAGTAATCTTGGACTATAAAGCAGTATAATAGTCTCAGGGTTTTGGTGGCTCAGAGGTCCAAGCTGTTGACCCTGACATCCTAATGAAAGTCCCCTGGTTTTGCCACACTGCGGTGGAAAAGCATGAATGGATCTGGTCAGCTGCATAAAGGATAATATGGCAAGGCAAGAAATGCGACCATGTAAGGACCAAACTTCTGGAGATCATCATTAATCAATTCATGAGCATGTAGCCCTGACGACCTAATTACCTCCCAGTCAGCTTTATCTTTTAAAGTCCCATCCACCTCAGTACCACCAAAACACCGGAACATAAACTTCTGGTGAAAATCTCCAGTTACACTGTAGCCAGCTGTTCAAGATGTATTTAAAGAAAGAACTTAGTCATTGAAAAATTATGTCAACTGCAGAACCAAACCTAGCAGAGTTTTCGTAAGTCTTAACTATCTTTAAATCTAGCTTTCTTTGTCCCTGGGTTTGAGCACAACTTTTCTTGAGTCTTCAAACTTAGCTTGATCAGAAGATCTTCCCACATGTGCCCAATGCCAGAGAACTTTTGAGCCTTAAGAAAGCTTATAACTAAAAGTGCTCTGAAGTGACTTCTTACCTACCTTGGCAGGCTCTCCTGACTGTGGCCAAGGGATAACCCCAGGTGTGGGTTTCTTCCTTGCTAGTGAGAGGAAAAGTATGACATCTTAGCATTTCTGATTGGCTTTAGTTTCTGACCTTATTCTTTCTCTCACTTTTGTCTTCTCATTTCTTAAGGCAAAAAGAAAAGAAATCAGAATATTAGGCTGCAGCTGGCCAGTGATGATCTCAATAGCAATCTGTGGTTGTCACCTTCTTATCTTTAGTTCTCATGGTAGTTTACTCACAGGTAACTCCAGACATCCCTTAAAAGTTATCTGGAATATATCTTGCTCCTGATTAATTTTCATCCAACTGTGAGTCACCTAGCAACAACATTTACTTCTCTTTATTAAAAGGTCTTGATGTTGTGGAGGGGGGCATTCACGTTATATGTCAGTGCTTAACTTTATACTATCAATTTTCTCATCATAAATGTAGTAAATAATTACATTAGTGGAAATAGGAAAATACAGGAAAGAAGTAGTTGTTTCTGTTAACCCTTTATAATCATGAATTCTGTATCCCTGGATTCAACCATGTCTGTACACATGTCTGTACACATGTCTGTAATCCCAGCACTCGGTAGCCTGAAGCAGGAGGAGTGATGCAAGTTTGTGACCACCTTGAGCTACAAAGTGAGCTCAAGGGCTGCCTGAACTGCACATGGAGACCCTGTCTCAAAAAGAAGTATATATATATATATATATATATATATATATATATATATATAATGTATATAGACTTTTTCATGTAATCTACCAAAGTTTTTGTCCTGTATAGTAGTACCCTTAAAATATTAAAAGATTATCCCACTGGCTGTGTAGAAATTATCAAATAGATAATGGATACTGTGTACCACTCATAAAATCCATTCTGTTAATTGTTTAGGTTGTTGACACTTTTCGCTGTTTAATATTGTTATAATAACATTACAACATTCTTCTAATATGATTACTATATTACATTATAATGTTGTAAACAACTTTAGTCTATAAATGTTATGTGTGTATTTTGGTAGGGTGTTTTAAGCATGCCATTCTTTTAAAACAGTTGTACAAATAGGCAATTAGATTGGTTACTTAAGGATATCTGGCTCTTCGAATTCAGAATCCCAGAAATGATGCCAATGAGGGAGGAGCATGATTAGGAAAGAATGTTCATCCTATAGCTTCTAAGAATCTGCCTTTGCCACTCCATGTAGAATAAAAACAGTAGAAAGATCTATGGGCTGCTGAAACAATTCCAAAGTTCTAATTATATAGGTAAACTTCCTATTGTGGGCACTGTTGGTATTCTTTCAAGATACTCCCTTTGTAGCTACTTCTTCAGTTTTAAGTCATAGACGCTTTCCTCAGATTGGCATAAGCAAGAGAAGAAATAATTATAGAGCTAGAAACTCACTTGTTACAGTGAGTAAAGGCCTGGAGCAAAGCATGCCGTGAAGCTTTGCCCCTCACCCAGCTCTGTTCCCCTCTAGGCTGGAGTCGTCCTCGGGCTTTCTCCATGTACAGCTGTGGTGGCTGCACCAGCCCAAATTTCATTTCTCTCTCTTAGCCATTTCATCAAAGTCCCTCTACTTCAGAAAGTCCACTCACATTGAGTTGGCTTAAGTCATTTGCTCACCTCTTGGTCATCAGAGGATAACGCATCTCGATTGATAGAGCCATCATGTAATGATTGTGTATAGTGCTTGTCTTTTAGTTATTTAAATGCCAGGATTGATTTACAACCACCTAAAAAGATATGGACCTGCCTGGATACTGTGTTCTTTTCTATAGCATATCTTCTTTATTTTTCTCCTTCTGATCAAGATATACCAGTCTCCCCCCTTTCCTTCCCTCTCTCTGACATTTGTTGGCCTGGGTTTCTGCTAAATGCTGTACCTACAAAGATCCACAGAACATTTTCTCCAACCTTGAAGTACACTTTTTGAACAAAACTGTGCTAATGAAAATAATCATAAGGTATATTAAAATGAAAACATGAAACAGTATTACAAAGGTCAATGTCTGATCCTGCAATAAAAGCTGCTAAAATTCTTTTTGGAGAAACCAAGGAGATAAGAAGGTGAGATATAAACTGTGAGTCTTTGAGAATTCTTGCCCGCTTTCTAGGCAAACTATAGGGACAGAAGGAATTTACTTAACAACAGCAGGAAAGCCTGAAGCATCCTCAAGAAGGCATCTGGACAAACGTGAGCCAGTCTGCAGCCCTGTGGAAGAGTAGACTGAAAGGCGGGGCTTGTGCTCTATGTGCAAGTGCCCAGCGCATACATAGCAGAGCTAACAGTGCTTATTTTTAAATTCATGGAGATCTCTAAGCCTGTAATTTTTTTGTCACTTTCTCACAAACAGCCCATCCACAGTGCCTTCAAGCTGCACAGCCTCGTGGTGCCAAGGCCCACTGTGAACATTAAAAATATGCCCAAAGGAACATGCCAAGCTGTGATATAAACACCTTGCCCTGTGGAGAGTATTCATGGCTTAACATAGGCCCCCACCAACTTTCAAGTCACTTTTTTGGCATGCAGAAAAATATAGGCTGCTATGTCTTGTGTCCAGATGTTCCCCCCCCCCCAAAGCCTCATACAGTTAGAGAGAGGGCTTTTACAGAGGTGACTGGGTCTAGAGTGTGTGATGCTTGGATTGATTCGTGGTGCAAACGTGGGCCCAAGGGCACTAGCATTAAGGGGTGCATTGACATAAGTACCCTGCACAAGAAAGGGACAAAAAGAGCTGGGATTGCCCCTTTTTCTTTCTTTTTTTTTTTTTCTATTTTCTACCCTTCATGAAATGTTTTGTGATGTCATGCCATAGACAAAAGTCTCTACAAACCATGAGCTAATTAAACCTTTCCTTATTTAGCTTTGGGGGTTGGGTATTTTGTCTCCACAAAGAGAAAAGTAAGAAAGACACAGGCACTCCATAAAATAAAGTTATACCCCTTGCCTTTGAGAGTCGCCTTTAAGACGCACTCTTTTCACCCATCTCACTATTGATATGTGGAAGCTGAACCTATCCTCAATGGAGGTTTTCCAATAAGAGGCGGCTGAGCGGTCCTCCTACCTTGGGCTTTGTTAGCATCACCCTTGCTGTTTTACAGCAGCCTTTTGGCCTCCCGCCTTCCCAAATCTTGTTTCATCAAGATGCAACCTTTTATCAGTTATCACCAACTGCTGAGGGAGAGGAAAAAAGTTCTCAGTCTGGCTGAGGCGTTAGGGTATCTCTGGCTGCATGGCACTGCCAGGGCCCGCTCTGAAAGGAAGCTTAATAGAAATACCTCAGACATTAGAGAAAGCCAGTGTGTCAAGAATTAACCTCCATAAATAAGTGTCTTTGCCAGGCTCAGATTTGTGTGGGAGCTTATAAGAAAACCCCAGATCTTGGAGAAGGCCAATGCATCAAGCACTAATCTCCATAAATATTCTAAGAGCTATCAAAGAAGAAAAATGAACCGTTGGGCCAACATTAATTGTGCCCAGGGATAATTAGAACAAAGTGTTGTTAATTGTGTGTTGGTTTAATGTGATGTAGCTGTGGCCTTCTTTTTCATGGAAGGCATAAATTTTGATGTCAGAAGCTGAAAGCTGGCTGGCTTGATTAATCAAAAGGCCTCAGTTTGCTTAGTTACAGCCAATTAGGTATTTTAATTCCTTATTTCACAAAGTATGACAAAGCCTACCATGGCGTGATTATAATTGGAAAACCAAACCCCTAATCTTGCTTCATTTTGTCTATGGCTGTCTGAGGTAGTTGTTCTAGATGTAGGGATTCTAGGTAACTTCCCTAAGTGCTATGAATAAAAATGACATGACATGTGAATCAAAAGGCAGCATGATTGATGAGGCGTCCCAGGTGTAGAACCACAGCATCAGGCTAACTCTTAATAGTTTGTCAGAAGGACATATTTTGAATCTTGGAGAAAAAGCATAGTGAGTCCAGAAAAGGCTCCTGAAAAATGCCCTTGTTGTACAGGCACAGGCTTTGCCTGCCGGATGAGGAGCGCAGTCGCCTTCCAAGGATGTAAAGCTGGAGGAATCTGCAGAGCACCATTTCTGATACCGGCGTTCTCAGGGCCATCACACTCATTACCATTCTAAGAAGCTCAACACCAAGGGCCTCACCTCTTGCAGAGCAGGGAAGGGGAAATACAGTTTTCCTTGCTAAGCAAAGCAGTGTGACTGAAGAGCTTTAGTGGGCCAGGCATTTGAAAATTTAGACAAGAGAGGAGCAACCGTAAACACAAGCCGTCATGGTGTCGGAATAGCTACGGTAGGGGTTTTGCTGATTGCTGCCATTTCAGAATCATCAAAAATACATCTTTGTTTTGATTTGTGAATTAAACTTTCTGAGTGTGAATATCCTGAGCATGCTCAGGCAGTGGCATCTTGCTTTCGAAGTGGAGCCGGTGAGTCCCAGCACACGCCAGCCTTTCCCGCGGAGTCAGCCCTCGCAAGTGCTTCCCTCGTGCAGTGGAGGGGGGCCTTTGTAAAAAGTAGGTGGAATTGTGCTTTGCGAACTGACCCAGCTGCTAATCTGCACCCGTTTCCTGTCTGGAAAGGGCAGCAGCCCAACCTAGCGGTGTTAAGAAGATGCATTTCTCAGACTAGAACAAGAAACAGCTTGGAAGTTTGGGTCTTTTGGCTCAAGGCAGAGCCCATTTCTTTACTTTTGTCTGATTTGTAGTCACAGCCACAATACCTTTCTTCGAGACAGGAAAAGCACCTCTTCCAGTGACATCCTTGTTGTGTCTGCCTTTCAGGTGCCCAGGGCCAAAGTCAAATTGGTTTTGGTAATCTCATAAAATACTCAGATGGTCATAGATTCATTTAGAGGAGACTGCCTCCCATGCAGTGCTGTAACTTGAGGGAAGTAGCTCAGAATGTAATTCCAGATTAAAATGAGAAGCAACTGCAGGCAAACAGCATATGAGGTGTGAGGGTTTCCAAGTCTATGTGATAAAACTGGTTTCTCAGAAGCACAAATAACTAAAAATCTCCCTGCAGTCTTCTTTTATGAGACAGGCATATAAGAAACACATGGGTGGCCCACTCCTGCACCCCCAAAAACGGTGTCTAGGTATTTCCTTAGATGAATGGAAACTCTTGAGAGCAGGCTTCGGTTATGGCCTTGCCCTCTCCTCAGTGTCTGAAAACTGGTCCCAGGAGCCTCGTTGCAAAGGCCTAAGAGCTTCATGGATCATTACAGAGACTCTAACCCATGCTCATTATCATGGAATTATTGTAATAGATTTAATAATCATATATTCAATATAATAATGTTAACAGTTAAAAAGTATTGAAACCTTTTGCTACCAGGCAGATTTTCATTTGGTAAATTTATTGGTAATATGTTTTTAGAGAGAAATATAAAAGCATAGCTCTCTGATAATCCTATGTAGATTAAACTAGCTCACTCACAATTTCAAAAAAAGGCTTTTTCAAAAGTATATTTAGTAAGGTACAATCTACAAGTGTGTGTGTGGTGAACAGATGAAAAGTGAAGGTTACTTAAAACATTAATTTCCCTACCCTGTATTTACCTGTTACAACATGACTATTTTTAAAGAGCTGAAGAGAAAAAATGTGTTGCACTCTTCCTGTTCTTTTATGTTCTCTCGTACTTTTGAGTTTCCTTTCACTTGCACACAAATGCATGTAAGGAAACACAACCCAGAGGTGCCTAAATGCATGTCCTCTTCGAGAGTCTCACAGAGAGCTGGAGGACCGTGTTTGAGCAGAGGTTGCTCTGTTACTTAATAAGGTCAAGTGATGGGGAGATGACTGCCCTTGGAAACACTGCTGTACTGAGATTTCAAGGGAAGGGGACTCCTAGGTTGGGCTAGAAGCTAAGGACTAGATGGAGGGGCAGTGCACAGAGCCTTTCATACAGTTCATATGGGAGGGAAGGGATGAGACAGTTGAAGCTTGGCAATCTGAGTGATTTTGGCAGGTTCTGGGGATGTTTCTGGGTGTCTGGTACCTGACATTGAGGTGGATGTGGTAGGTAGATGCGGGTCCTAGTGTGAGCACCCCACTGGAAGGCAGGTGAGGACCTAGTTCTGGAATGGTTGGGTTGCCTCTAGAAAGCACTCATGAGATAGTTGACTGCTCTCTCCAGGAACTGGCTGACCAGGAAAGGGATGGTTCCTTGGGTTTGAGCAAGAACCCAGGTGGGGAAGTACCCAAATATAGAAAATAAGAAGTGTGGTGTATACAAACTGTTGGCATTATGTGATGCTTTATTTCTACACCTCCCGGCCTCTTCGTTGCTGGCCTTCGAGTTTCACCTGCTCATCAGCTTCTTTGCTTCCTTTCAGAGTATGTGTTATGTGTGCAGGGAAAAGACTCTTGGGTCTTGTCTTTCTCTTCACTGTGTTTTTTTACTGAATGTCTGGATCCTTCCTGCCTCTGAGTGGGAAACAAAAGTTCAGTGTGATGTAAGCCCTTCATCCGAGCTCTTGTAGTGAATCAACTGGTCATTGTAAATTAATATGGCGGTGTTTGGAGCCATAAACTTGATCTATTTGTGCCACAGAGCTTCTCCTTGCCAGAGTGAAAGTGCAGGGTGAAGGCAGGAAAAGGGTGATGTGCACATGGGTCCACGGTCATGTCAAAAGCCAGACTCCAGAGGTCTAAGGATTCCTCTGTACTGGGGCATTGCATTTTGGACATTGCATGGAGAGACTGGAAAGTTGTTCTCTTCCTTTTTCAGCCTCTCCCTGGAGCCCACCTAAAGAGCTTGTTACTATTTCCCACACCACCTCTACCACTCAGATTGGATACCCAGACCTTTCCTTGGAAAGGAGAACTGATATTTTCTCTAATGGCTTCTCAGTAGGGACATTGGTGGCACTGTTCTGCCTTTTTGCCATAGCCCCTTGCCTGCTGGGGTTGGGTTTCCAGAGGTCCTTATGTCATTCTTCTGTTCAGACAGCAGACCTATTTAACATCTCTCTCCAGCTCTGTGGGCACCTGCTGCCAGCTGCTTTCTGTATATAACCTATGTGATGGCAAACTTTGCCCCCTAGTCCTTACCATGGTCCAAGAAGTTTATATTTCTAATCTGATGGAAAAGTTAATGGAATTCTAGCAAATTAATTCCAATCTACCACTTCCAGTGCAATCCATGATGAGAATAAGGACACTAAGGCATAGTTGTAGCTGTGGGGAGTCAAGAGGTCCTAAATCCAAGTAGGATGATGGCTAACTGGAACAAAGGCCTCTACCCAGGGCCAAACCTGGGTTTTATTAACTCTTGAAAAGAGGAGTGGCTCTGGGATGAATGACTGTGAAAATGATGGAAAGTACAAGAGTGCTGTGAGCTGGGCTAGGTAGGAGGCCTAAAATCACCTCAGCAATATGCACAGAAAAGGACATACAAAAAAAGCAATCTGCATTACACAACTCAAGGTTCAGTCTAATGTTTTGGGGTTGGTGCTTCAGCTCTGAGGTGTAATTGTTTTTATGCAAAGGGAAGTCATAGCCGCTTATCTCCAGCCTCCATCCCAGCTGACAGAGTGGAGTGTGGCTCTGCCTCCCTCCTGGCTCACACATGCTTCCTGGGAGCTACAGGGAGGGGAAACACTGACCTGTTGCCTTGCTTCAAAGACTACCCACCAGGACCTCAGCTAGACTGATCTGCACTGCTTATAGGCCATTGAGGGAATAAGGAAACATCCAGCCAGCTCAGTCCCTATCCATACAAGGAAATAAAGCCAGGTCTAGCCTGAACAGAGATAATCGCTTTACTTTCAAGGAGTCTTCCTGGTGGTACTGTGTACTCCACTTACACCATTGTATCAGGAAGCACACAGAGAATGGATGCATAGATAGAAAATAACTGATGGGCATTTAAATATGTATCATATGTGCATTCATAAATCTGCCAGAATTAAACCCATTAATCTGTATAACCAATATGCACTACTACTAAAGATGGACCGAGAAAGAAACTAATATATGGACCCTATCAGTGATATAAATTAACTAAATCATCATTACAGCCTACCTTGGCTAAGCTGGCTCACAGAAGCTCTTCTCAGACCCCACCTTCCCTCTGTTCCCTTTCAGGGCATTCACTTTCAGGATGCTCAGAAACTGGTTGAAAGCAACACTTCAGAAGCCCTGAACCATCTTGTATCAGAGTGATTAAAGTTGTGTGGGTGAGCTGGTATCTGTCAGGCCTGACAGTAATTTCATAGCAATATGGCTGTGCTAGTCCTGAAGAGGAAGAAGTCCTTACAAGACTCCATGACCATCCCAGGGCAGGTAACAATTCAACCCAGCAGAGCAAAGCTTGATGGGAAACTCTTCCTAAGTAGACTTTTTCAGATTCTTTGTTTCTGTTATCTGGTAGTTGTATTCCAAAAGAAAACAAGTGTCCTGTTCTCCCTGACAGGACAGAATCTTACAATTTCATCTTCAGTCTCTCTTGTATGGACCTCACTGAATTGAAATGTAATATTTTCCTAAATGTCCCAGGCAGTAGAAGTCATATGTGAATACAAAGGCTCAAGACAAGTAGAGGGGCCCTGCAGAAGTGATGATAAGGCAAGATAATAGTCATAGAGCTAATTTATTTTCTATTCTTCAGCTGCAGAGAAGTCTGTACTATCTGCTGAAGAAATCATCTTATTTTAAAATTATGCTTTATTATTTATATTACTAAACCAAGAAGTGGCAAAGCCCAGATAGACTCACCTATTTTGCATCATTTAGAGTTTCCATTTATTCTATTATCAGTACATAAATTAACATATCTTACTTTAAATCAGCATTACTGAACAATGGCATTTAATGACTTTTAAACATACTTAAATATTAAATGCCTTTAATTTTTTAGTCCATAAGAAAAGAACTTTTTTAGAACAGAAAGTAGACTAGTAACATAGTCAGGAAGTTCACAATATGTGCTTTTCTTATTTATAAGTCATTGCATATTTAATTTTAAGAACTCACACCTATATTTGAATTTATACTAAGCATATGATAAATAAGAAATTGCTGGCCTCTACTCTGATCATCTAGTTAGAAGTAATCTGTCCTAGTAAGACTGAAATTTTTATTGTACATATGGGAAATAAGTTTTAATTTACTTCGTTAATTATTTTCTAGAACTTTCACTTTTCAAAAATAAATCCTATAATAATTTGGCTTCACATATTAACTTCTGAAGCTGCAAAAGATATTCATGAAGTAGAGCTAATGGCTCACATTTTTAAGCTTTTTACAATTTTATTAGTACTTGTTTGTAATACATAATGATTGCATCCATCATGTTTCTGCATACACGTAAAAATTTTATTCTTTATGTCTTTTCCCTCCCCAATCTTCAATTTTCAATTACTTTTCAGCTTTTAAAACAGAGAAATTAGAGACTTTTAGAAGAAGTAAAAAGACAATGAAATACAGTCAGTGGGCTTGGAAAGACCAATGGTGATTTAAGGACAACTATCCCTGCAGGGTCATGATAAATTCTAAGGACCAGCAAAGCGTCCTTCTTACTCAGGACCACTGAGCTACATGTGCAGTTCAGCTGAGAGGGTTCTGGCTGTGATACCTATTTTCCTCTTGTTTTCTGGGTGCCTTGCAATCCCACTGGGCTGGGTTTTCCAGAGAACAACATGTTTCCTAAGGAAACTGGCTGAGAACATCATCTCCAGCAATTTTTGCAGAAGCAAACTTGGAAATTGGTTACTGGCCAACTAAATCTCAAGGCCAGCCTCCTCACCAGTCCCCCGTGACTCCAAAAGCATCTGTAATGCTTGAATTTTACCTCTTCTCTCCAGGGATTGAAATGAACATCATATGAATATGAACTCCTTGACAGAGGCAAATGAAATTTATCTATCTATTAATCAGGGAAAGAAAAAGAATGCAGCCTTTTTAGTAGTATACTTTTCAGTTCTTAAACATCTCCATGCTACTGAAGCAGCATAGAAGAAATGAGTATAAAGTTTGATTTCCTCACCCTTGGTTTCAAATCCTGAATTTGTCTCTAACTATGAGGAATTTTATCAATACACTTGAGGCTTGTCCCCAACTATAAAATTAGAGCAATGATATCTTTTTTTATAAATGGATTGAATGAATGTTTATAAAGTGTCTGGGTTTTAGCATAATAAGACACCCTTCTCTTCCTTCTTAAGCCATTGCCCTGCTGGTTTTGACCTCTTATTGACTTCAATTGAGTTAAACTTGGCTGGATGGATTCCATTATTATCTATTGCTCTAAGTTCTTTCAGCCTTCCTGGATCATGAATCTGGTGCCCAAAAGGTCAACACAGTGCTATCTACCCTGCTTTGGGTCATATCATGAAAACACGACTCCTTCCTTTAGGAAAGTGAGAAACTTCCTGATCAGCCGCACTGTTTATACCAACAAGAAATTCTCCTCTTCTGAGTATTTTCCCCCTCTTTCTTTACAAAGCATTTGGGCAGATGATCAGTAAAATTGTCACTGTAGACAAATAAATATCCTTATTAGAAATTAAGATTTACTAGCCTTAAATTAACACTGACACTTTTGTACTTTTAAAGTAATACGTTTTTTCTTTCTCAAGAAATTTGCTAAAATTGACTATGTTCAAACACATACACAATGAGAGAAGATATTTTACATGTAGCTTACTCTAACTTTACTTATTAAAATTAGAAAGACTCTTAATTCATTAAGCCTTAAATAGGAAGATAAAGTGAAATGTCACTGGCTTGTCAATAGAATAGAATCCATCTGGGCAATTCTTAAGGGTACTAAGGTGTTGTGCTGTGCTTTGTAGAAGAGCTCAGATCCTCCTCTGTCTTACAGTCAGAAACTTTGAATGAAGCAGATTGGTAGTATCAAATTATTAAAAAGTGGTAAATCATTGAGATTGCCAGATCTTTGGTTGATATTTGTAGGTGAATGAGTTCCTGCCAATTAAGCATGCTTTACCAAACTGTTTAGTTGCTCTTCCTGTGAATTACCAGTCCCTTTGGAAGACTGAAACCACTTAGTTCCCTTCTGTAAGTGTTGTGCTGTGTGTCTCCCCAAAGCTTCATGCAGTCTTGCCTTCTTGGAGCTTTTTCAGAGGTGGCTGGATCTAGAGTGTGTAATGCTGGGATTAAGGGTGTGTGATTACCAAATCGGTCCACTCATTGATTTGACACTGCCATAATCCCAGTACCCTAGAAAAGTATAAAAGGGGAAGAAATAGGCTCATAAGATCTCTTGTTGCTTTTGCTATCTTCTCTCACCAAGAATTGCTGTCCCTCTCTCATGCACCATGCTGTGGACTGAAACCTGTACAAATTGTGAGTTAAATAATCCTTTACCCATTTAAAAGGGTGTTGGGGCTGGGTATTTAGTCTCAATAATGAGAAAAGTAAGAGAGTCAGGGGGAAAAGGCACCTAGGAGTTTGTGGTGTACTTGATTACTTTGGCCTTGTGAATTTTGCTAATAAATGCAGCATGGAAACACTAAAGTCTGACTTTTGCTTGATGTAGCAGAATTTCTGACTGGTCATGACATCTATGGGAAATTAAAGTTGCTTGGTTTCCATAATGAGTTTTTTAATCAAGATTTAGCTCAGATTACTTTAACTGTTATATCCCATTCCCCTTTAAAACAGGTGGCTATCTTTATATCCAGAATTTTCAGATCAAAATTATGCCTTCTTCTCAGAATACATGGGCTTATGTTTTAAATCACAGATACCAAGTAAATGCCAGCAGCTACACCAAAATGTAAAATATTTGAAGTATAAATGATTTTTAAGCTGTGTTCTCTGGATCAGCAGTCCAGCATCACCTAGGCTGCAAACTTTCAAGCCCAGTTATTGTAGTGTAAGCCCAGGGGACAGGGAGGCCACCAGTAGTTTTCTATCAAGTCGTTCAGCTGATTGCTACAGTGACCCCTCTCCACCAGGCTCATCGAGGTCTGGGGAGTCCACATTTGTAATCCCAGGAAAAAGTTATTGGAATTTCAGTAAGTAATTCCAACCACTGCCCAGGCAACACATGTGGGAATAAAGAGACAAACACATATGCGTATTCATGGGAGGCCAATGGCATCCTAAATCCAGTTAGGGCAATGGCTAATGGGAAAAAAGGCCACACCTAGGGCCCAAGCCAGGTTTTATTAATTCCAGAAGAAGGGCATGATGGTGAAAGTGGGGGGGAAGTATATGAGTACTGTGAGCTGGGCTAGGTATGAGGGCTGAAATCTCATCTGCAATATGCAGAGAGAGCTGCTCAGAAAGAGGAATCTCCATAACACAGTGTAAGGCAGTATCTTGTGTTTTTGGGTTGGTGATTCAACCTCAGTATCTGCCTTCATGCCCTGAGACATCACAGGTTCTTTCTCAGGACATCACTAGGCCTAGCACATGCATGCTACATGGGAGCTATAGGCATGACCTCACAGACCTATGGCATTGCTCTGAAGGCTCCATGTCAGCAGCTTCTAGGCCCCTTTGCATAGCTTACAGCCAAGTGAGAAGATAAAACATTAACCTAACCAGCTCTGTACATGTCAATACATGGCCAGGTTTAGCCACAATGGAAGCAAATGCTCTTCTTTCAAGTAGAGCTGCCCTGGAGGCCCTCCACCATGCTGATGCATGCTAAAGCTTGACTTGCCGATCTACATTATCTTCTGTAACTACACTAATAAAATTCTTTTCGTATTTAAGATTGAAAAGTCTGAATTCAAATTTAATATGGATGGCTAATTAAGTAACTTCTTTTTCTGCATTAAGATATATTTATGATGATCTGTTTTTGAACACTACAGATATTTATATCCTTTAATTTGGGATAGTTTATATACAGCTACTTGTTGACTTGCCAAAATATAATGTGATTTGAGAAAGAACAAATCATTTTTAATTCAAAATTCTCTCTTCTCTTAAATGTTTGGCCGAAGGAAGAAAATGATATGATCACAATTGTGAATGATTATAGAGAATGTTAATTACCTAATGTAGAAGATAATGGTGAGCAGTTGCAGGATATGAATTAAATCTTGTGATTCCAAGTAACAAGAAATTAGCTTAAAGTATGCATCTCCGAAGGCTGTAACAGTAGAGATTGACTCAACAAATGAAAAATTCCATGATACCCTTCTCAGAAATTGTTGGATTGAGACACAGTCACCAGAAATCATGCTGCTGAATTCTCAGCTGTGCTCCTCCTTAGATTATTGTATTCTGAAGACCTCTCCAAAGGTAGCAAGAAGTCTCACAGCAGCACTAGCTTTTTGTGCTGTTAGTTTGGCAATTCCAGTAGAAAGAAGTCCATCTAGTTCTCATCCCTCTAATTCTCCCTGGCTAATCACGGAGTCCTTCAAACTGGGCGGACTATCCAGGAAAGCTCTGTGCATGACCATGGACTTAGGAGGTAGGGTCAGCCCCTGCTAAAACTGGGTGGGTATGAATGAGGGAGGAGTAGCTCACTAGAGGAGCACCAGGGCAAGATGCTTGGGGAGGGCAGAATGGACACAAGGCAGAAAGAAACGAGAGGCACTGTACCCAAGGATGAAAATACATTTTTTGCCCTTGAGTAAATTCTGTAGCGATTGTTTTTTTGTGTGTGTCAAAAAGAGCTATTTTCTCAAGGGAGTAAGGTGCCTGCTTAGGCAGAACGCTGTGGCTGGGGTTCAATCCCGGGCTGTGCTGTGCTGGCCCCGCCACCGGGGCTCGCTGAGAGAGCCATGGAGACTGAGCGTGTTGGTGTGCGCCTGTAATCCCAGAGCTGGGGACGCAGGAAGCGGAGAATCACTACAAGTCCGATCTACATAGTGAGACACTGTAGACCCTGTACCAAATACATTTTTAAAAAAAAGAGCTATCTTGAGGGCAGGACCTCTGGTTTGGATATTAGCTACTATGTTTTTAGCCAACGGTGTGCACTTGGCAATGATTCCAGTATTTCTGCACTATATCCAGTTTACGAACCTGGTGGTTGATTTTCACTATTCTTTTTTTTTTTTTAATTTTAGGGAAGTGTCTACAAGGTGTTCAGGGTCTCACTACTAGATCGGACTCATAGTGATCCGCCTGTTTACACCCTCCCAAGAGCTGGGATTACAGGCGCGTGCCACCACAGCCAGTCTTGATTTTCACTATTTTTGCTGTTCTTTTCATGTAGCAGTTAAAGATTCTAATGAATTAGTGTACAGTGTTTAAAGTGTTTAATTAGTATATGAAAGTGACATTAATATTTACTTTTAATTATAGATGCTTTTCTCGATATAAATTGTAACTATAATTTATAATGCAATTGTAAAATAATGAAAAAGAAAAGGAACAAAGTCACTCATAATGTAAACTTCTTTTCTGTAGCAAAATATTAGCTTACTCGTTTTGCTTCCTACTGAGCTTTCCCATTACACATTTTTCTTGATTATAATCAGGTGAAACAATTATTGATCCAGATCTTTGCAAAAACATGAGTAAAATTTTACTACTTTTAACAATTAAAGATTTCATTGTAAGAATCTACTGCAATGAATATATACAGTGATACATGACTAGCATTTCAATGGCTGGGCAATATTTTGACATTAATATGAAATTAACTTCTTATTGAACACTTAGCTTGCTGCTGATTTATCAGTGCTACTCAATTTCTATTTTGCATTCTGTTCCTAGAAAAGATTTACCTCATGATAAAGTGTTTGAGGTAGTCCAGGAATGAGCATTAGTGGATTTATTTGTTGACCTGAAGGTTGATCAAAATTTGAGCCCACCCTGGTCTCTTCCCTTGACATAATCCTGTGGAATTATGCCAAGCATATCAGTTGCATAGTAGGTAAAAATGAGCCTTTACAGGCACTTGGAAAAGTGGAACCCTTTCCACGGTGATGCCAATGGTGATTCCCAAAACAGGGGCCAAGAGTACAGAGAGTAGCCAGGAAGATTTTCCTTCACCCTTCAACCCTGTCTATATAACTATGATTTTATGCATTAATGAAAAATTCACATTCAATAGCAAAGGCACACTGACCTTGGTCAATAGAGAGGTTGAAGTCATGGCAATGATTACCTTTTCAAATCAATCTTAATTTGTTAGTAGTTGTTCTACACTTATTCATAAATGATACTCAGGGCCAGCAAGATAGCTCAGTGGACTTAGCGCCTGCTTAGGCAAGTGCAAAGACCAGTGTTCAATCCCTGGCACCACATAGCTCTGCCCCTGGACGTACTGAGCCAGCCACCCAGACTGCACATGGTGGTGCACACCTGTAATCCCAGCACTGGAAAGGCTGAAAGCAGGAGGATGACTATGAGTCTGAACTGCATAGTGAGGCACTGTACCAAATACATAAAAATAAAAAAGATTTAAAAAATTCATGAATAATGCTCAATAAAAATTTCAATAAACTACAGTATAGCAGTTGTAGTTATCTATTCTGTAGAATGCTCAATCAAGGCTTCTAATTATAGTGTGCTGCCCTCTCATCTTTCCAAATTTATAAAGTCAAGATGTATTTAGTTTTAATAAATTAAGCTGTGGGAAGAAGACAGGATCAAAAGTCAAATGTGTAAGTATTTTTAAAAGGTCATTTTCCCACATCATCACTGTTAAACAAATGAACAAGCTGGTAAAATTTATTCCCTTATTGTGTGCTACTAATCAGAGGACATAATTTCATAATTTAAAGTGTAAAACATGTGCACGCACATGTTATATTCACATGCATGCAATTTCCTTGCCTCCTGTTCTAGTTTAATTAAAAGCTCATTTTTTTTTCAAACATTTGAGTGCCACAGCTGTACCTGGAGATGGAAGGACCAGGGAGGAACAGGGTCTAATCCCCCTCCCCCAAAGCCTCCCATCAGTTCTGTACTACTCTACCTGATACACAAACCTTTACCAGCGAGTCATTTCTCTCTTACTTCCTTTTCATCTCTTCCCTTTCTCCTCCTTTCTCTACCTACTCTTCCACTTGTCTTTATTCCTTTGCCCTCCATATCACCAATGTATTGTTATAATTTATGATTCTCTAGTGACCCAGATTAAGCATTTACACCTTTCCCTTAGCAGGCTTGGATAGGATCCAATTGGCTTCCTATAAAAGAGTTTGCCTTGGCACTGCAGGCTTCTTTTCATCTTCTGGTTCCAGGTTCTTGGTCGCTGCAGTTTACAGTGCAGTTATGGCCAAGTCCAAGAACCACACCACCCACAACTAGTCCTGAAAAATGGCATAGAAGTAGCATCAAGAAACCTTGGTCACAGAGATACGAATCTCTGAATTGGGTAGATCCTAAGTTCCTTAGAAACATGAGTTTTTCCAAGAAGCACAACAAGAAGAGCTTCAAGAAGATGCAAGCAAATAATGCCAAGGCCATGAGTGCATGCACCAAGGCTATCAAGGCCCCAGTCAAGCCCAAGATCATCCCAAAGGGAGTAAACCACAGGCTCACTCAACTTGCCTACATTGCCCACCCCAAGCTTGAGAAGCGTATCCATGCCCACACTGCCAAGGATCGCAGGCCTTGCTGGCCAAAGGCCCAGGCTCCAGCAAAGGCCCAGGCTCCAGCTTCTGCTCCAGCCAAGGATCAGACTCCCAAAGGTGCCCAGGCCTCCATGAAGGCTCCACAGTAAAAGCCTCTTATCTACTGATGTAAAAACAGAAGGCCTGGTGTTACCCCTGGGGTGCCATCTGTGAAGGGCTGGTATCCTCCTGTGCTCTTTGTACAAATAAACCTGAGGCAGGATAAAATTTTAAAAAAATTTTTGGCTTACTGACCCTGAGACTTTCACCAGGCAGCATCTTCAGATGTTCCACAGTTGTGTCCTGCAAGCAGGGATCTCAGTACAAGATCCCATGGCTGTTAGTAGCCAGGCAGAGAGTAGAGTACAAGGCTCCTGATTCTCACTCTTGAGCTCCTTAACCTTTGCTTGGTCATGAACTCACTTTTTTATCTTTTATTGTTTCTTTTTATCAGCATGCATAATTGTACTTCTTCTTGGGGTTCAGAGTAATATTTCCATATAGCATGAACAGGTCAAATCTAACCTCCCTTCACACCTTCCCACATGCCCTCTACTCTCTATTAATCACCGTTTTACAATTAGGTTAGTTTTCTTTGTTTTAGCCTCCCATTATGGGACACAACATGCTGTAGTTTTCTTTCCATGCTTAGCTTATCTCAATTAACATAAAGTCCTCCAGGTCCATTCATTTTGCTACAAATAACATTTCATTCTTCTTTGTACCTGACAAATATTTCATTGTATGTATATACCAGTCCACTCAGCCATTGATAGGCAACTAGGCTGATATCATACCTTATTATAAACAAAGCCACAGCAAGCACAGGTGTGCAGGTATCTTTTTGATACACTAATTTCATTTCCTTTGGCTATATGTACAGAAGTAGGCTAGCTAGTTCTAATAGAACCTGCTGACTGTTCTCCGTATTTGCCATATTTATTTACATTCCCAGCAACATTGTGTGACAGTTCTCCTTGTCAGCATCCTTGCCAGCGTTTGTTAGTTTTGCTTGTTTTCATGATAGCCATTATAACTCAATTGAGGTATCCTACTGTAGTGTTTATTTTATTTTTCTAATGGCCCAGGGTTGCAGTACAACACAGTGATTACGTTCCTCACGAAGAGTTGGAGCATGAGCGCAGCACACCTGGCCCTTTCTCCTTTCCCTGCCCTCTTCCATCACCCTGCCTTTCACTGTAGCTTTGCATTTCTTTGCTGAATAATGATACTAAGCAGTTTTTCATATACTTGCTAGCCATTTGTATTTATTCTTTTTGAGAGGTGCCTATTTAGGTCATTTGTCCCCCATTCTGTAAGTTATCTATTCACTCTGCTTACTGTTTTCTTTGCTGTGCAGAAGCTTTTTGGTTTTATGTAACCCCATTTGTCACTTTTTGCTTTTGTTTCCTATGCTTGTAGGGGTTTATTCAGAAAATCATTACCTGCACACATGTCTGGAAGGGCTTATCCTGCATTTTCTTCTAGTCATCTCATAGTTTCAGGCCTGATAGGTCTTTGAATCATTTCTATAGGGAAAGAGACAAGGTTCTTTCAAAATTAACATTTTAATTCTTTTTTTAATAGAGTCATATTTTAATTCCTGAATTTCGCAGTTCAGCTTTCGTATCACCACATGTACACAAATGGTGCAAAACAAGTACAGTGGTATTTTTAATACAAAATAAACATGTTTTATGGAAAAATAATATTCATACCTACACAGACAGCCCATCTCTTTTCCAAACAATAACTCAAATTAAAATTAACTACAAAATCTCCAAAACAGGGATACTTGAAGTTTTAAATCTTTGCAGGTGGACAGCGATTTTCCTGAGTACCATATGTTGAATGGTGCGCAATATTCTCTAGTGTGTATTTTTGGTACCTTTGTCAAGCTGGCTATAGATAAGTGGGTTTATTGTAAGGATCTCTGTTCTATCCCACTGGCCCATGGGTCTGAGTTCATGCTAATATGATGCTGTTTTGTTATAAGAGCTGTGCAGTACACCTTGGAATCAGGTATTGTGTTGCCTCCAGCTTTGCTCATTTTCCTAGCATTGCTTTGGTTATTGAGAGCCTTTCGTATTTTCATATGAATTTTAGGATCTTTTTTCTAGTTCTATGAAGAATGTCATTGGTGTTTTGACAGAGGATCCTATTATAAATTCTTTTGGATGGTGTGTCCCTTTTAACAGCAGTAACTCTTCCCTCTAATCCATGAGCATAAGAATTATTTATTTTCTGAATCTTCAATTTCTTTCATCAGTTTTTTTTCTAGTTTTTATTATACAGATCTTTTACTTCCTTTGTTAAATGTGTGCTAAAGCATTTTTGTGGCTATCAACAAAATGGGATTGTTTTCAAAATTTCTTTCTCAGAAAATTGATTATTGGTGTATGGAGAACTTTCAGTATTCCTTTTGTACCCTGCCACTTTACCAAATGTGTTTGCCAGTTTTAACGGTTTCTGGGTGGAGTTTTCAGGTGTAAATAGGTATATATGACTTCGTTCCTTCTTATTTCTATGTGTTTTTCTTTTCTCTCTTGCCAGATACTTTGCACTAAAACTACTAGTGCTGTATTAAATAAGAGCAATAAGAATAGGTGCTCTTGTCATGTTCCTAATTTTAGAGAAAATGCTTTTAGCTTTTTTCCACTCGGAATGGTGTTGGCTATGGTTCTGTTTCTTATATAGTCTTTTATTGGGTTGTTCTGTGATCTTCCTATACCTAACTTGTTCAGGACCTTTATTCTGCAGGGATATTGAATTTTATCAAATGCACTGTATGCATCTATTGATATAACACTTATGAATTTGTTATGAATTATGAGTTGAATTATCCTTGCATCCCTGGGATGAGACCAACATGATAATAGCAGATAATTGTTTTGATGTGCTGTTGAATTCAATCTGCTAGTATTTGTTGGGGATTTTTGTATCTATGCTCAACACAAATATTGCTCTATAGTTGTCTTTCTTTTTCTTTTTCTTTCTTTATTTTTATTTATTTATTTATTTTTTTGTATTTAGGACAGGGTCCTCCTGTTTATGGCCTCCCAACAGCTGGGATTACAGGCACACACCGCCATGCCCAGTGTTAATTGCCCTCTCAGCATGCCCCAGGGGCAGAGCCAACATGACAGGGCCAGGGATCAAACTTCCGGACCCTGCATCTGCCTAAGCAGGTGCTTTAATCTGCTGAGCTATCTGGCTGGCCCTTTCTTTCATTTTTGAATCTCCATATGGTTCTGATAACGGGGTAATGCTGACACAATAGGGCAAGTTTCAAAGGGTTTCTTCTCTTCTAATTCTCTGGAATAGTTTGAGAAAAATAGATGTTAATTCATTAAAATTTGGTAAAACTTACTCATAAGTCTGACTCTGGTCCTGGGCTGTTTTGGGAGACATGTTCTTACTGACTTAATATCATTATTTCCTATTGATCTAGTCAAGGTTTTACTTTCCTCATAATTCAATTCTGGTAAGCCATAATTTTCCAGAAATTTTTCCCTCTCTTATTACTAATTTGTTATCACATGAGTTTTCATAATAATTTATAACAAGCCTTTATATTTTTGTCATGTTGATTATAATATCTTCTTTACAACTCTGTTTCTATTTAGTTGAATCCTCTATCTTGGGGAAGGGCAGTCGGTATAGGTAAAGGCTTATTGGTGTTGTTTATCCTTTTAAGCAGCCAATTCTTTGTTTCAAAAGTCTTTTGTATATTTTTAGTGTCTGTTTTATTTATTTATTTATTTATTTTTGGTATTTCACATTTTGATTTTTTTAATTTCAAGAATTTTATTGAGAAATAAGTAGCAATGAGACAGTTTCAGAACAGGTTAGTAGTACAGTTACAATAATTAATACATTGCATATTGCTGTCTTTGTAGTAGTTATTCCTAGTAC